>SKCR01000036.1:0-80187 GCA_019454045.1 Zanthoxylum bungeanum
AATTATCAAATAAGTAAATTCTCCTGGACTTTTTACCCTTCTTCCATACACCTATAAGAAAAAATATCAATCAATTCACTGTGCCCATAATATTCACAGGTCTTGTTGAAAATAAAGTAATATTTTTGTCATTAAGTTATATCAGAATTCACATCTTTTGGCAATGAAAGTTTATATATACAAAAATAGTTTTTTTTTTTTTAAAAATAATCATATATCTTTTAACCCTTGTAACGAGCTTTGGGCTAGTGACTCCCAAACCTGTTGGTTTTAGGGCACTAGGTGTTAAGATACCTCTATAGACTTAATTGCTCGGATCTCAAATGTCAAAAAGAGGAAGTGTTTAATTTCCTTAAATTTTCTCTTTAGCCTATGTGACGAGCTTTGAGCCAGTGACTCCCAGACCAAATGGCCTTAGGGCACTAAGTGTTAAAACACTTATACGGACTTAATTGCTCGAGTTAGAGAGATTACGAAATCGAACTTATTCACATATACATTTTTTTTTATTAAAACAACTAAAGTCTTACTGTTTTACGTGAACAATCACTACTTGCTGAGGCAAGATGTCCGGTGACTAAGTAAAAGTTTGATTATTATCATTTCTTAAAACTAACTCAATCCTTACCGTTTTACGTGAAAAATCACTATTTGTTGAGGTGAGATTTCCGGTTGCTAAGTAAAAGCCTGGTTAGTTATTTTGAATAAAAACATAAATTCCAATACCTTTAGATGCTACCTCGAATAAATTAAAGAAGTGAATATTACAAAATTCTCACTTACGACCCATGATCATATGTTACCGTGTATGTTGATAAAATCTGTCAAATGAGCATATAAAGATCAAATTTAATCAATATTATGGAGAATTCACTAATTTAAATGATTGTGGAGTTTTGCAAGAGTTTCTTCCATACCTTGATTGTAAGGTATCAGTAATTTTAGGAAACAGAAATAATCGACTTAGAGTCACAGAGTACCATTATCCGCTGTTTAACAGCGGTGCAAGACATTGACAAAAAGAAAAATACTGCAAAACTCAAGAAAAAAAATTGAAATTAGACAAATATAAAAGAAAAGAAAAGAAAATAACAGCTTATAATACATCAATCACAGTTCACTGGGTTTGAAAGGAAAAAATATTATTGAAAATTTGAACACTCCAAAAATGGATTCAGTCGTTGTCCATTTACTTTAAATACATCATTATCCCTATGATTCTCAATGTCAACAGCTCCATATGGGTAAATGTGCTTCACAATAAATGGGCCACTCTATTTGGATTTCATTTTTTCATGAAATAAATAAAGACGAGAATTATAAAGAAAAACGTTTTGACCAATTTCAAATATTTTTCGTGAAATTCGACTATCATGAAATGCCTTAGTTTTAGCTTTAAAAAATTTCACATTATCATATGAATCATTCCTTAACTCTTCAAGTTCATTTAATTACACTTTATGTTCATGACTGGCATTTTCAAGGTTTGAGTTGAATGCTTTAATAGCCCAATATGCATTATACTCAAGTTCTGCATGCAAATGACAAGGTTTTCCATAAACTAGATGATATGGAGAGATTCTAAGGACGTTTTGAAAGCTGTTCGATATGCCCAAAGTACATCAGTCAGTTGAAGAGACCAATTTTTGTGATTTGGGTTAACCGTTTTTTTACAAAATTGGTTTGATTTCCTTATTTGCTAGTTCAACTTGACCATTTATCTGAGGGTGATAGGAGGTGGAAACTTTATGTGTAATTCCATACCTTTTCATCAAAGACTGAAAAAGATTGTTACAAAAGTGTTTCATAAAATATTTTTAAAAAAAATTTAATCACAGTTTTGTGATTATTATTTCAATAATGAATCGCCTCAACCCATTTTGAGGCGTAATCAACTGCAACTAAAATATATAAAAATTCAAATGATGATGGAAATGGACCAATGAAATATATTCCCCAATAATCAAAGATTTCGACGACAAGAATGAGATTTAGAGGCATCATGTTTCTTTTAGAAATAGACCAAAACTTTTGAAAATTTTCAAAAGTTTTATAGAAAGTAAGTGTAACTTTAAATAATGTGGGACAATAAAATCCATTCTGTAAGATTTTTACAGTGGTTTTTTTGACGAGAAGTGACCTCTGCATGCTTCTGAATGACAAAACTGAATAACACCACTTATCTCATTGTCCGGTTGCATCGTCGGAAAATCTGATCAAGGCACTATTTGAACAAATATGGATCGTCCCAGTAGAATTTTTTGACTTCTGTCAAAAAATTTCTTCTTGTCTTGATGGCTCTAGTCTGTAGGTATTTTTTTTCTATTGCGAGAAATTTAACAATATTAGCATACCAATGCATTGTATTTATAGAAAATAAAAAATCATCAGGAAAAGAGTCATTGATAGGAGTTATGTCAATTGATGACTCATTTGTGAGTCTCGATAAATGACCTGCAACTATATTTTCTGCTATTTTCTTGTCCTTGATTGTGAGATTGAATTCTTGTAGTAACAAAATCTACCGCAGTAATCTTGGCTTTTCATCGTGTTTAGACATCAAATATCTAACATCAACATGGTCAGAATAAACAACGGTTGATGAACCGATTAAATATGATCGAAATTTGTCCAATGCAAATATTACAACAAGTAGTTCTTTTTTTATGGTAGTTTAATTCATTTATGCACTGTTTAACATTATACTTGCATAATAAATTACATACGGCTTATCTTCATTTTTCTGTCTTAATATTGGGCCAACTGCATAATCACTGGCATCACACAATAGCTCAAAAAGCAAAGACCAATCAGGGGATTGCATGATAGGAGTAGAAGTTAAAAGACTGATAATCTTTTCAAATGATTTTTGACATTCTTCTGTCCATTCAAATGTTTCATATTTTAATAGGAGGTTACACAATGGTCTGGATATGGTACTGCAGTTTTTAATGAACATCATATAAAATCCTGCATGTCCTAAGAAATAACGGATTTCCATGACTATTTTTTGTAGTGGCAATTTAGAGATCACCTCCATTTTTACCTTGTCAACCTCAATATCTTTAGATGACACAACATGACCCAAAATAATTCCTGAATCAGTCATGAAATTACATTTTTCCAATTTAACACAAGTATTTTTTCTTCAAATCTTTTCAAAATATTTTCCAATTTATTCAAGAAATTATCAAATGAGTTCCCAAAAATAATTATATCATCCATAAAGACCTCTAAACAATGTTCAACCATGTCACTTAATATGCTTAACATGTATCGTTGGAATGTTGCTGGTGCATTACAAAGTTAAAATGAAATTTTTCTAAATACAAATATTCCAAAAGGACATGTGAATGTGGTCTTTTCCTGGTATTCTAAAGCAATGAGAATTTGATAATAACCTAAGTAACCATCAAGAAAGCAATAGTAGGGATGTCCTGCTACTCTTTCCAAAATTTGGTCGAGAAATGGTAAATGAAAATGTTCTTTTCTAGTGGCGTCATTTATTTTTCTATAATCAATGCACATACACCAATTAGATGGAATTCGAGTTGGAAGTAATTCTCCTTTATCATTTTTGACGACAGTTATTCCAGAATTTTTTGGCACAACTTGTATATGACTTACCCAATTTCTATTAGAGATATGATAAATAATGCCTACCTCAAGAAGTTTAAGGACTTCTGTTTTTACCACTTCTTTCATGTGAGGATTTAATCTTCTTTGGGGTTGACAATATGTCCTATAATTATCTTCTAAATGTATTATGTGTGTGCAAATCAAAGGATTAATGCCTTTTATATCTTTTAAAGTCCATCCAACTGCCAGTTTATATTCTCTCAATACATTTAACAACTTGCCTTCTTGATTGCTTGTGAGAGAGGAAGAAATTACCACATGGTAAATTTGTTCATCTCCAAGAAATGCATACTTTAATCCTTGCGGAAAACTCTTTAATTCCAATTTGGGTGCTTCCTCATGTGTTTCACCTTCAAGTGTTCATAGTTCATCAAAATTTTACTTCCCTCCATCGTCTTCCAGTACTTGTGTAGAATCAAGTAATAAATTTATTAGGAATATTCGAATCTAATTGCGTACTTAATTCAAGAAAATTTTATGTATAAATTTCCATAAGATTAGATAGACTCCCCTGAATATGTTCTTTAAAAATTGGTTCAACTAGTTCCATGCTCTCATTTTCACCATCCTCATCATATGGTTGTTTGCACATGTTACAAACATCAAGCTCCAACGTCATATTTCCAAATGATAGATTCATGATTCCATTTCTGCAATTAATTAAGACATTGGCTGTTGCTAAAATGGACGACCAAGTATTATAAGAATTGGCTTATAACTGTCTACTACAAGTTATGTTTCAAAGACTATAAAATCCACAAGATATATGAATTTATTGACTTGTAATAACAAGTCTTCCATAATTCATTTCGGTACCTTGACAGATCTATCAGTAAGTAAAAGAGCAGTTGAAGTTGGATTTAACTCGCCAATATTAAGTTGTTGGTAAACTGAAAATAGAAGCAAATTGACATTAACTCCAAGATCAAGCAATGCATGTTCAATTTTATGATTTCCAATAATACATGAAATACTTGGACAACTAAGGTATTTGTATTTTAATTCATTATTAGTTGAGAGAATGAAATTTACCTGTTCGGCTGGAAAACTCTCTTTCTTACTTGATGTCTTCATTTAAATATGCACAAGTCTTTCAGAAATTTGGCATAAAATGGTATATATTTGATGACATCTAACAATAGGCCTGGGAATCGAATCAGATCGGTTCAGATCCGATTTGATCCAATAATATCAAATCAAATCGGATCAGATCTGTCTCCCGAATTCGATCAGATCGTGTTTGTTTGGTTCGTCAAATTTCAGATTGGATCAGATAGATTTGATATCTATCAGATAGAATCAAATTTTATACGAGTTGATAACGAATCCGAATCTGATATAGAATCCGATTTGATAACGGATTCGAATTCGATAGTGAATCTGATAGTAGATTAGATTCGATAATAGATTCGATTTGATAACGATCCGATTCGATAAAATTGATATAAAAATTTATAAATTCATATCAATTTTATTGAATCGGATCATATAATTTAAATTTCAAATCAATTTTATCGAATCGGATATGTTATCAAATCATATCCATTATCAAATCGAATCCACTACCAGATTCATTATCAAATTGGATGCTCTATCGGATTCAGATCTGTTATCAAATCAAATTTATCCAATTCGTTAAGATTTCAAATCGTATTAAATAAATCTGATTCGATTCGATAGTTATCGAATCAAATCTAATTTGATTCGATAAAGAATCAAATTCGATCGAACCAAACAAGTCCACTCTTATCGAATCGAATCGAATTCGGATTCGGTTCGATCCGATCCGAATTCGATAGTGCCCACCCCTATCTAATAGAGGAATATTGACCTTCGCCTGTTTGAATTTTTCATACATCGATAGTTAATGATTCATCAACTTTTTTCTTACCCTTAGAAGCTTAATCTTCATGAGGTTCAAGAATGGACCTTTGGATGACTTTACCACTGTGAAGAGTAATAATAGATTTGACTTGGTCTATATATTGACTACCAGAAATACCCTCATGAGGGTTTTAATGACTCTTGGGGTTTGGCTGTGGTTGTGCAGGAAACTTTCACTTCTCATTAATGTTGGACAATTATGACTCATAGCGTCACTATTTGTACAGATCACGGTGTTGTTGTATAAATTAACTATGTGACAAAAGAGATTGCACTCTTATCATTTGTGATTAGATCACCTTAGATATATAAATGATAGGAGGTCCCTATGATTAGTTCCTAGATTGAGAATGATATGAGACAGTATCAGTCCACGAATGATTAATCATTAAATATCCCTAGTCAGAGTATTATCGAGATTGGACATCGGTAATACGTAAAAGACTAGTATTGCACTTGTGCACGTTATGATGGTATAATGGGCATAGTTCTCATATATTTAAGTATTGGATACTTATGCAAGTGCGGTAGGAGGTTGTGTTTTACCGATGGTACGGGAAACAGCTTTGCTCTGGATATACCCCCTCGGAATTCCATTGGTAGTATGACTATGTGTCTATGGAAGTCCGAAATCAGGGTAGGTGTATTTGGTCTTAACCTGAGACTTGCACCGCTAATACTTACGACAATCAATATACTTTGGTTGAGGTCGTCCAAGGCTTTAACCGGTTCTGTGTACGCCAATATTGGGTATATTGAGAATCGTAGTGTGTTGGGTGTGATGTCAAGACGGAAGTGTCACTCCAGTCATATAGAGATGATGGTCACGTATGATACGGGACTAGTTCTCTTAAATGCTCCAGCTATCGGGATAAAATGACAAGGTCAGATTTATCCGATTATAGAGACTAGTCACCAGACATCCGACATGTGTTTCGTACGGGGCAGACACAATTCCAGCCCCAGGCCTAGCACGTGATCATCCGATACTGGACAGAAATACGCAATACTATGGTATACTACGCTTGATACAGATCCTTTATTCCTGTAAGGATGTTTCCGGAGAATTGGGTAGGCATGGCGCTTTGCTAGAGGCCAACCTTGTCTTGTAAATCGGTATAAATGTAGTACAATGTACTTACGTGTTCGGATAGTCCGACGACCGAATTTACTGCCAACATATCCGGGGATCTCATGGGTCGCTTCCCAAAGATTCACCGATGACTTATGACTCACACTTTTATTAATCTGGGATTAATTCGATGAGAGAGAAAATTAATCTGGAATTAATTGCGGAGATATTTTATCTCGGATAAAATATCATTAAAGAGAGATAACGATTAATTTGGAATTAATCGATTAATTAATATATTTGATATATTAAACGAAATTAGATTTCGACGCGGAATTAAAATTAGATTTTAATTCGGGCGAATGAATTAATTTAGAATTAATTCGTTAGCGACGTGAATAGTGACTTCTCTAGGCGTAATCATTTAATTACGACGCAACCGAAAATTCGTTAATTCGGAATTAGCGAACCCGAGCCTGAGAATGATTGCGAGTGCATTCGCATTTTGAATTCGAGTGCGACACATAAGTCACATCAAGCGTCAAATCATTTGTCACATCAAGCGTCAAATCACATGTCACTTTGAGTGATGTGACAATTTGATTGTGTGATATGACTTGATGTGAGTTAGTGGAGTGGTTGGAATGTTTGGTATATACTTGATTTTTGAAATCAATTATATATTATTTACCATTTGACTTTTGACAATTTTTTGGTAAATCATTAATATATTTTTGGAAAATATAAAAAGGATATTTGATATACTTTTACCAACTAACACTCACTTTTCTCCTCTCTCTCCATGCTTCTCCTTTCACGCCCATTGAAGCCATTTTGAGCTTCTGGTTCAGCTCCAAAAACGTGAGCAGTGGGTGCATTTTAAGCTTGATTTTGTTGCAAAATCAAGAGTGCTAGCACACTTAGAAGACATACGAAGGTGATAGGGAAACCCACCCGTGAGCCGGGAATCGTTTGACGCCACCATGGAGCTCATTTCTTGAAGCAAAATCTGAAAAATTGGAGCAGTGGACTGCACTGCAGTGGCGCCACTTGGAGGGCAGAATTTCAGTTTTGTTTGTTGCCGAATCGTCTCAACCGATCGATGTGATTATTCCGCTACCTCCGTTGATGTATTCACAATTATTTTTAATTCTTATATTGATCTTGGGACCTAATTAGAAACAAACAATTAATAGTCAATACAAATGTGATTTTGGAGAAAGTATCTTTCAGATTAATCAATGTTTGCACATTTTGGTTATTGATGGCTTCCTGTTTCTCAATGAATTCATGCAAGGTATCCTCAAGGGTTTTCCTAGGTGGTGGGACTTATGGTGCAAAGTTATGAGAATTTTGGAAATTTCGGTGTATCTGGGGAGGTTGATGCGATGGTTGTTCTTGGTTATCATTCATCTAATTGAAGTTTAGATGGTTTTTCCAACCAGAATTATAAGTTTGGGAGTATGAGTTCTGATTTGGTCTCTTAAAGGTGTTTATGGAACTGACTTGGTCATTGAGACATTCTTGCAGGGCTGGCAAGGTTGGGCAAACTTATATGACATGTTCTTTTTGAATTACATATATGACATGTGACTTATTGAATTGACTTGACATGATCACTCTTCCTCATTTCTAACGCCTCAACTTTTTTTTTTCTAGAGATACATATTTAACAGAAAAGGTCATGATCTTCTGTAAGGTAAAACATGACTCTACCGGATGCTTGTGGTTTTACAGACAACTCATAAGTGTCAACTGTGTCCATGTGTTGTGCATTCTCTGTTATGTGTTCTATGTAATCTAGTACATCTTCGGGACTTTTTTCCCTAAACTCACCATTATACATCATTTCCACTACTTGTCTACTTTGGGGTGTTAAACCCTCGTAGAAGTAGGAAGCCAGCCTCCATGTTTCAAACCCGTGATTTGGACAAACATTCAACATCTCTTTAAATATCTCCTAACATTGGTAAAATGTTTCTCCCAACTTTTGTGTGAAAGTTGTGATTCTCCTCTTAAAGAGTTTGTCATGTGAGAGAGAAATAAGTTTTTTCGTAATTGCTCTTATAAATCATCACATGTTCTTGTGGATCATAATCTAAGGTTGTACAACCAAATTTTAGCTTTATCTTTTAAAAAAAGAGAAAAAACTTGAGTCGAATTATATTCATGCTGCAATTTTGGTCTGTGTAAGTATTACATACCTCTTCAAATTCCCTTAAGTGTTGATAAGGATTTTCTGATTCTAGACCATGGAATGTGGGTAAAAGTTGGATGACACCTGATTTAAAATTGAAGCGTGATACATCTGGGAGGAATGCAATACAAAATGTTGGTCATGTCCTAATGGAATTCATGAATTCTATGAGTGTTATAGGATGATTAAGATAGCCATGCTGAGACTCACGTTCTACTTGATTAATTGGATTTTCATCTCGGCCATGTGGGTTTTCATTTCGATTCTCGGCCATTTTGATTGACGAAGAAGGTGATGAAGACTCTCTATTTAATCTACCGCTAGATGATCGAGACCAATGTCTCATGCAACCTAAATTGAGACTATATGCTAAATTTAAATATGCAAATGCTATACTTACAAAAAAAAAATAAATATTAATATTAATAATAATAATAATAAACAAGTGAGAAAAAAAATTAAAAATAAATGACAAAAGAAAAAAATACAAATATAGTGATTAGATCTAAAACGTCATCTGATTCTTGTCAATTTAGATCTCAATTGAATTTTTCCTTCAGCTGTCTTAATTTCTTGAATTAGGTTCTCATAAAAAATTATGGAAAAATCTCTAGATGGGGATGGTTCAAAAACTTCTTTGGCAAAATGCAAGCTCCATTTTAATTGAGTTTTTTTATCTCCTGTAACCTTGAAGAATCAAGTGTAGAGTTTGTCTGTATGTGGGATGTCTGGATTCAGGATTAATTTAGGATCAATCAGGACATCTTGGATTTACATAAATGCAATAAAAAAATGAGATGTAGAAAATAAAGAAAAGAAAGGAAATACAAAATAACAAATAATAACAAAAAAAAAAAAAAATAAATATTAATATTAATAATAATAATAATAAACAAGTGAGAAAAAAAATTAAAAATAAATGACAAAAGAAAAAAAATACAAATGTAGTGATTAGATCTAAAACGTCATCTGATTCTTGTCAATTTAGATCTCAATTGAATTTTTCCTTCAGCTGTCTTAATTTCTTGAATTAGGTTCTCATAAAAAAATATTGAAAAATCTCTAGATGGGGATGGTTCAAAAACTTCTTTGGCAAAATACAAGCTCCATTTTAATTGATTTTTTTTATCTCCTGTAACCTTGAAGAATCAAGTGTAGAGTTTGTCTGTATGTGGGATGTTTGGATTCAGGATTAATTTAGGATCAATCAGGACATCTTGGATTTACATAAATGCAATAAAAAAATGAGATGTAGAAAATAAAGAAAAGAAAGGAAATACAAAATAACAAATAATAACAAAATAAAAAATAAAAAAAAAATAAAAGAAAAAAATGTAAGGATGTTAAATTATTATTCTATCTATTAAATTATATTCCAAAAACTTGACACAATCACAAAATGATTCTTTACTCCCAAGTATAAGGGTGTCGAAGTAATAAAATAACTAGGTAAGTCCAGGATCGATTCACAAAGAATATATTTAGTAAAATAAATAATAATTCAAGTGAAAAAATAAAAAGGCCGAATTGTTTGAAGTGATAAACAATTTTATGTTGGACTGCGACAATAAAATAAAATATTGGGGCTAAGTGATCCACTCTTGATTTTTGAAATTTAGTTTTATAATATATAAATTATCATTATTACCCATGTAATTTACTTCATGAATTAATTATGACAATACATATAAAAACAGCCATAAAGGCGGTGATAACATCTGTCTATAACAAATCTAGTTAGGTACTCAATTATGTCAAATATATAAAATCAGTCATACAGGCTGTAATAAAGTTTGTCAATAATTAATCAAGATTTAAATGAAATATTAGTCTTCAGATTATAATTCATATATTATAATATAAGTAAGATTAATCCATATTTTTATATTAAGAGTTTCACCATTTACCCCAGCAAGATAAAATTAGCTACTCATGCTTTAAATAAAAACACAGATAATTTTACTACTAAAAGAAAAAGAAATTACAACAAAGCTCAAAAAATAAAACACATAAAAGCTGAAACTCCACAAATTCTCAAAGAGAGAATTATGGAATGAGCTGAAGAAAATGAGGTGCTCAACACCTCTTCAATTTCAATTGCATAACAATTATTGCATTGTATGTGAAGGAGTGGTCCATACACTGAATGGTGAATGGCAACCCTCCACCATTTTTTTTTGTGTTTTTAAGAATTATATATCACATACTTTGGATATTTCTTCAATTTCGGCTTTGAAAACCTAAGAACTAGAAAATCTTGTAAATAAAAAAGTTGTAGATATTTGAGTCTTCTTTCATCTTCAACTGGAACTGGAATTGTCTCAATATGATATCAGAGTAAAAAGGTATGGCCAAAATATGAAAATTACGCAAGGTTGGAATTTCCGAAATTTTACACTGTTAGAACGCCTTTTTAAATTATGGCCTCCAAAATCCAAATGTCACGTCCATTTTTCTAGTTATGCATCCAAAGTATTATTTCACCTTCATAAGAAATAATAATCTCAAAAAAATATATAAAATATAAATTTAATTATTATTTCACAAACGTGCTAAATTATGGGGATTAATGAAATTATAAATGTAAAATGATTACTTTCTATTTATTAAATGTATAATTTATATTGTACATCACACTGTTGGACAATTATGACCCATAACATCACTATTTGTAAAAGACATGGTGTTATTTGTACAAATTATCTATGTGACAATGGAAATTGCTCTTTTATCATTCTGTAATTGGATTACTTGGATATATAAATGATAAAAGTCCATATGATTAGTACCGGATTAATAAGATATGAGACAATATTAATCCACGAAAGATTTAATCATTAAATATCCCTAGTCATAGTATTATCGAGACTGGACAGCGATAATACAGAATAGGCTAGTATTGCACTTGTGCGCGTTATGGAAGCTTAGCGGTATAGTTCTCATATATTTAAGTATAAGATACTTATGCAAGTGTGATAGGAGGTTATGTTAGCCGTTGGATCGGGAATAGCTTTGCTCTGGATAGACCCCTCAGAATCCCATTGGTAGTATGACTATGTGTCTATGGGAATCCGAATCAGGGTAGGTGTATTTGGTCTTAACCTGAGACTTGCATCGCTAATACTTGCGACAATCAGTACGCTTTGGTTTTGGTCGTTCGGAGCTTTAACAGGTTCTGTGTACGTCTCTTCTGGGTATACTGAGAATCGTAGTGTATTGGGTGTGATGTCAAGATGGAAGTATCACTTCAGTCATATGGAGATAATGATCACGCATGGATACAGAACTGATACTCTTAAATGATGCATCTATCGGGATAGTATGACTAGGTCATGATTATCCGATTATAGAGACTAGTTGCTAGTGATCCGATATATGCTTCGTACGGGGCAGACACAACTCCAGCCGTAGGCCTAGCATGTGACATTCGATACTGGATCGTAATAAGCAATACGCTGTATACTACGCCTGATAAAGATTATATATTCAACGATGAATCTTTGTTCGAGTCAAATGTCATCGGTGAATCTTTGGGAAGCAACCTAAGAGATCCATGGATATATTGGTAGTAAATACGGTCATCGGACTATCCGAATATGTGCGTACCTCGTACCACGTTCTTACCGATTTACAAGATATGGTTGGCCTCTAGCAAAGCACCGTGCCTACCCAATTCTCCAGAAATATTTAACGAAGAATATATAATCTGTATTAGGCGTAGTATACTAAGTATTATGTATTATGATCCAGTATCGGATGTCACATGCTAGGCCTAGGGCTGGAATTGTGTCTGCCCGCACGAAGCATATATCGGATCACTAGCAACTAGTCTCTGTAATCGGATAATCAGGACCTAGTCATACTATCCCGATAGCTGCAACATTTAAGAGTACTAGTTCTGCATCCCTGCGTGATCATCATCTCCATATGACTAAAGTGATACTTACATCTTGACATCACACCCAATGCACTACGATTCTCAGTATACCCATAAGAGACGTACACAGAACCTGTTAAAGCTCCGGATGACCAAAAACAAAGCGTATTGATTGCCGCAAGTATTAGCGATGCAAGTCTGAGGTTAAGACCAAATACACCTACCCTGATCCGGATTCCCATAGACACATAGTCATACTACCAATGGGATTCTGATGGGTCTATCCAGAACGAAGCTGTTCTCGATCGAACGGCTAACAGAACCTCTTATCACACTTGCATAAGTATCCTATACTTAAATATATGAGAACTATATCGTTAAGCTTCCATAACGCGCACAAGTGCAATACTAGCCTATTTCGCATTATCGATTTCCAGTCTCGATAATACTACGACTAGGGATATTTAATGATTAAACCTTTCGTGGATTAATACTGTCTCATATCTTATTAATCTGATACTAATCATATGTAATTTTATCATTTATATATCCAAGTAATCCAATTACAAAATGATAAAAGAGCAATTTCCTTTGTCACATAGTTAATTTGTACAAATAAAACCATGTCTTTTACAAATAGTGATGCTATGGGTCATAATTGTCCAACAATCTCCCACTTGGCCTATAGCCAATCACTCAAGTGTCCAACATCTGAACTATGTACAGGTCGCTCATGCTTATGCTGAGATATCGCTTTCGCCAGCGGATATGCAAGGTTATCATCTGATGCGATTTTTTGATCTTCACATCGCCACGATGTGTGATCTCTCGAATCAGATGAAACCATCGAAGTACATACTTGGATCATTGATGAGACCGCAATTCCTTAGCCTGTGTTGTAGCCCAGCTCAGCTGCTAACAGAACTACTCCTAATCCAATTAGGAATTTTATAGATCCAAAATGCTTCTTTTGCTGCCTCAGCCTCAACAATATATTTCACTTTTGTTGTTGAATCAGCAACAATATCAGTCTAGTAAGATTTCCAGCTCACTGTTCCGTTATTCAAAACAAAATATGTACCCTTATTGCAACTTATAGTCGTCTTTATCGATTTGGAAACTTGCATCGGTGATCCCAGTCACCTCAAGTTCTTAATCTCCATAAATTAAGAAAACATCCTTAGTTCCTCTAAGATACTTAAGGATGTTCTTAACATCAATCCAGTGACCATCACCTGGATCGGCCTGATTGTGACTCCACATGTTCAAAACATATGAGACACCAGGTCGCATACATGTTTTTCAATGTACGAGTTCTCGGAGAGTGCCAACAACTTTTAGATCTATCCCAGTAGATCCTTATTCCTAGAATAAAGGTTGTCTCTCTCATGTTTTTATATGGAGAATTTTAATGAAAGCCAAGCTTTCACCGATTTAAATATGGGAATGTCATTTTTAAGAAGTAATACATCATCAACGTATAAGACAATCACTGTCAGTGCGCTCCCTTTAACCTTCTTATATACATAAGAATCATAATCGTTTTGAATGAAACCATATACCATTATGATCTCATCAAAATGTTGGTTCCAAGAACTCAATGTTTGCTTCAATCCATAAATGGATCAATTTAACTTACAAACCTTGTTTGCATGTTTTGGCATGACAAAATCGTCATGGTGTTGTATATGAACAACCTCCAAAAGGTTTCCGTTAAGGAAAGCAGTTTTGATGTCCATCTGCCATATTTCATAATCAAAATATGTAGTAATAGCAAGCATTATCCAAATGGATTTAATCATGGCAACAGGTAAAAGGTTTCGTCGTAATCAACACCATGTTGATGACGACACCCTTTCGCTACAAGCCTAGCTTTGTACGTTTTTTTGTTGCCATCCATGTCTGTCTTCACCATGAAGACTCATTTGCTACCAATAGGCACAATGCCTTCTGATACATCAACCAGTGTCCAAACTTGGTTGTATAGATGGAATCCATTTAGGACTTCATGGTACTTTGCCATAAAGTGGAGTCGATACCTTGTATCGCTTCCACATACGTAGTCGGCTCATTATCCTCAATAAGACTAATGTCTACATGAGGTGAGTTCAGAAACCCATACCTCTTACGTTGTTTTCTGACTCTCTCCGACCTACGCGGTTCTTGTGTATTAGAAGATTGTGGAACAGTCTCATCCCTGATGAACTGTTCGTGTTCCGTTAGGGATCGATGCCAGGAACAGTATTACTCTGATTTTCATCGAGTTTTACTTTCCTCCAACTTACCCCTGTATTTAGGAATTCCTCTAAGGAAAACCGCATGGAGAGAAACAAATACCTTGTTCTCTTGTGGGTTGTATAAGTAATATACTTTGGTTTCCCTAAGACAACCTACATATAGACACTTACCCGATTTGGGTTCTAGTTTGGCATCATCCAAACGTTTAATATATGCACAGCATCTCCAAATCTTCAGGAATGAGAAACCCGGTTTCTATCATGTCCATATTTCATATGGAGTCCGTCCAACAGATTTTGACGGAACCGTATTCAAAATAAGTATTGCAATGTTCAATGCGTATCCCCTAAAGAAAATTGATAGCTCAGTGCGACTCATTATTGACCTTACCATGTCCAACAAAGTTTGGTTTCTCCTTTCAGACACACCACTCAATTGAGGTGTTCCGGGAGGAGTCCACTGTGAAAGAATACCATACTCTTTCAAGTAATCAAGAAACTCATTGCTTAAGTATTCTCCACCACGGTCCGACCGTAATGTTTTAATACTTTTGCCGGTCTGTTTTTTTCTCTACTTCGTGTCGAAACTCTTTGAATTTATCAAAAGTTTCCGACTTATGTTTCATAAGATACACATAACCTAACACGATGCAATATCCGTAAAGGTTACGAAGTATTCATATCCACCTCTAGCCTGGCTAGATATGGGCCCACTACGTCACCATGAACGAGGGCTAACAGCTCGGTGGCACATACACCTTTTACTGCTAAAAGGTGTTTTAAGCACTTTGCATAATAAACAAGATTCAAAGACATCATATGAATTAGGATCAAATCCGTCCAAGTATCCATTCTTCCAAAGAGTGGATATACGAGTCTTGTTAATGTGTCCCAGACAACAATGCCACTAATAAGTCTCATCTGATTTACTCAGTTTGAGCCTTTTGTTTGTCATGTTATATGTTTGAGATTCATATATATTCGAAATATAAATACTATTATTCACATCTAATGTACATATCTCAATATCATCTTTATAAACAAAACACCCAGTGTTCTGGGACATAAAGGTATACCCGCAACGGGTTAAACTAGATATAGAGATAATGTTTCTAGTCAAACTATGTATATTATAACAGTTTCATAATTTAAGTACATGCCCAAAGGGCAGTTCCAAAACTTAGGTTCCCACAGCCAAAACAGCGACTCTAGTCCCGTTTCTGACTCGCAGGTCGATCTCATCTGAAACTAGTCTCCTGCTAGTTAGGAGATCCCACACATCAGTACATATGTATGTACCACATCCAGTATCAAAAATCCAATTTTTAAAACCAGTATTGGACACGTTTATTACAATAACAAACATATCTGAAGTCAAAGCCTTGCTCGCCTTCACTTTCTTCACTTCTGCCTTGTCCATACGGCAGTCACGCTTCCAGTGACCTCGTTTGCCACAGTTTAGGCAGACATCTTGGGATATGTTCTTTGTCTTCCTAGAAAACTGTGACGTTTTTGCCTTTGCTCATTTTCTTCACACCCCCAGAAGCATTCGGCCAAGCCTTGGCCTTCTGGGATGTCAAAGTAAGATACGCCTTGCGTTTCTTGCCCTTTTGGAAGCTCTGGATCTGCCTCCTTGAGCATAGCCATTAACTCTCCAAGAGTTTTCTCTTGGTTCATGATGAACCCGTCCCAGCATTCGGACAGACACTGTAAGATCAAATCTATGGAAGTCTCGGCCTCGTAGATAATGCCCAGCTAACCTAGATGTTCGATGTCAGCAATCATCTGCGACACCTAGTGCTCGACAGATGTACCCTCTGACATACGTGAGCGAAAGAAATTCTTTTGCGATTCGTACTTCTAAGATCTAAGGTTAGATCTATGAAGATCCTTTAATTTCAAAATCATGGTATAAGGATCTAATCCTTAGTTCTGACGAAGAAATTAAGGAGTCATTGCGGCAAGCATAACAGATTGAGCACTAAAGTTATCATCACGATGAGTCTTCCTAAGCTCATGGTCTACTATTTGCTCAACTCCAGGCTCAGGGCCCGAGAGGTTTCTCTATCCAATATAGTAACTTCTCAGCTCCCAAGACTATCATGAGATTCATTTCCCAATCTGGAAAATTTACGCCGTTAAAGACATTTTCACCCAGGATTATGTCCTTTGACGCTAATGTTTCCAGCCATCTCGATTGCAATAGTCCAACTATCCAATCAACGATTTCGAGTACACTCAAAATGTAATGGCTATTATAGTCCAACTATAAAACCAACTACAAGTTGAGTAATATTTTGTACAGTCTAATTTTTCAAAGAAAGCAATTAAAAGATATTAGTCCAACTAATATATATTTATAACGACGATAAATAATTAAAAGAGCGCGTGTAAGCAAGTATTAAACGAAATTATAAATTTAATACTAGCCTCCCACTATTTTTCGGCGAGCCTCTAACCCTATGTGGAGTACTCGGGAAACCTAGTTTCCTAGTAGGCTAGGATCCCGTTAAATAACACACAACCTTGACTTTGGCCAACAAGCTGTATGAAACTTAACTAGGTAGATCTCTAAGATCAATTGGATCACATCCAATTCCTAAATCTAGTTGGTGGACCTCCAAGTCCGAGATAAATATCCAATATATATTTCCTAACATTTTCCTCTAAATCAACTAAGCATTGGCTTTGGCTCAACAAGCTTAATAATTCCAGTTAAGGGTGACCCATTGACACTGGGAAAGCTTCGTAATCCACGTCGATGTACAGAAGTGACCTTGAATTTGGCCAACAAATCACAACTGCCCAAGACATTCGATATATAACAAAGCTTTTGTGGTTCAAACACATCCGCGATGGACATTGATCTTGACTTTGGCCAACAAACCAATGCCGATCTTGGATCTTGAGAGAGAACCACTCAATGTAAGGAAAACGCTTAATATTTGAGTGAGGGTTTTTCGCGTAAATTGGCAACCAATTTATTATCTTTGATTAGGTCTTATCACACACCCTTAAACATGCATTCTAACAGCATAATAAGGCGCGAATAAATTAATAATGATATACGAATGGATATATAACAAAGTTGTTCCTAGAACAAATCTCTCTATTTTCTCTCTCCCGCTAGCACTATTCTTACTTCTACCCAATTACATAATACATTAAAGAAACCTCATTAACATTGAGGAGAATTGGTGAGAAGAGAAATACAAAGAGTATAGGCTGGACACGCAGGTCCAATTAATAAATTCTAAATTTATTACAATAATTTCCAAAATTGCCCCCACCCTTCTAATATCCATCTGATATACATTATTCATACAAATACATCCAAGTATTCACACAAAGCATGCTGTCAATCAATCTAATCCAATTAATTAATCTTTGATTAATGACCATCCAATGTTCAAACAACGATTTGATTTGCGCAAGTCCAACTCGTTTAAGAATAAATACTCAAAGTACGTATTCTTGAATTATATCGAACTACAATTTTAAATCCAATTTAACTTGTATCCAATACTAATTCGTATTTAATTCCAAATTAAATAATTACACTTATAATAGTGTCTTTTAGACTTGGATTCCAAATCCAATCTAAATGGGTCTCAAAGGCCCAATTAGCATCCAATATTATTTAATTAAAGTCCAATGTGCTTTCAATTAATTCTTTAGGCATGGGCTTTGGCCATTATGGATCAAACCTAAGATGCCAAGGCCAAATTAGGAATCACCCTATGCCAAAAATCAATTTAGGCCCGTTAGGCCCAATTAATTTTTTTTAAAGGCCTAATTAGTTATATTTGGACTTTATGGAAATGATTTTAGGCCTAATTGGATCCAACCCAATTGACCAAAACCAAACTTGGCCCAACCAAGCCCATTAAGTCCAATTATAACAAATTAAATTAACACATTATTCCAAATTACATATTAATTTAATTAAAGTGCAATTAACATAATTAATTAATTAAACTAATATTTTCAAAACATCAATTAAACTAATTAATCATGCTTTATTATTCAATTCATGTCCAACACAATTGAAGCAAAATCAATTCATCCAACATGCTTCATACTCACGGCAAAGGCAAGAAAATAATCATGCAATTTGATTTCAATCTAATTAAATCAACATTTAACATACATTTCATGCCAATTAACACATCCAATTGTTAAATTTCAAAAATTCACCATGAGCAATTCCTAGGGTACATTCGGCCATGACAAGAATTTGGAGATTTTTGATCTAATCAATTTATCTCAAATCCAAAGATGCTAAAATCCAATTCAACATCATATAAACACAACCAAATAACCAATTTAGGCATTTACAAGCTCCAAGCATAAAATCCAAAATTAAAGTATATAAACCCTAACAGAACATTAATCTGGGTCGCTTCCCAAATATTCACCGATGACATTTGACTCGAACAGAATTAATCTGGGATTAATTATGAGAGAGAAAATTAATCTGGGATTAATTACGTCAAGAATTAATCTGGGATTAATTATGAGACAGAAAATTAATTTGGGATTAATTGCGTCAAGAATTTATCTGGGATTAAATTCGTCTGGAAGAGAGAATGTGATTAATTTGGAGTTAATCGGAAAAATAAATTTAATAGTTAAAATTGGATTTTTCTATTTAATTTATTTATTTGAGCTAAAAATAATATATCGGATATTTTAATTGAAATTGGATTTCAATACGGAATTAAAATTGGATTTTAATTCAAGCGAACAAATTAATTTGGAATTAATCCGTAAGCGACTTCCGTAATAATTTTACTGGATATTATTATTTAATTAAATTAGATTTAATTACGTATCGACGGAAAACTCGTTTAGTTGGATTAAACGAACCGGGCCCAAAGTGTGTTGTGTAAGCCAACTAGAATTTGGAATTCAAAATTGGGTGGGACCCACAACTCGCATCACTAGTCACTTAGTGATGGAAGTAGTTGGAATAGTAATTGGATTACTTATTACACACACCTACCAACTTTTGAAGTCAGCCTTTGGTATTAGTTTTGCTTTTTGAAAAAAAAACATAACACTTACTTGATTTTTGGAAAATCAACACAACCAAAACTTCTCTCTTTCTTCTCCCATGGCCGAAAGTTCTTCTTCTTGGAGGAGAAATTTTTCACTCAAATTTTGTTCAAGCTAGCACTTAAAGGAGTCAAAGAAAGGTGATAGGTGTAGGCATTGTATTTTTGCATGTGAAACCCGATGATGAGTCTCATTTGGAGGCACTACCTTTTGAGTCACGGAAGCCGCAGGAAACGGATATCGGAAGGGGAATTCAGAATAAACAAGGTTCACTATTTTCGTTCGTGCTGCGTTCGTGTATGCGTTCGAACGGCAAATCGCGTTCGAGGCGGCGTTCGAACGGTGTCGGTAATTATGGTTTTGCTGCTAGCCTCACATTAAGCCCAATTCGCCCAAGCCTTGGCCCACACGCCCAAGCCCACTTAAAACACATATTTGACACATGGTGAAATCAAAACAAATCTAAAAATCACATACCAAATTAAAAAAGATGTCATGCCTAATTAAAATCAATCAACCAATTATATTTCCAATTAAAAATATATTATTCCTAACTTAAAATATTGTATGCCTAATCAACACAAATTAAAGATATCACCTTCCTAATTTGAATTAACCTTGTCCCCCCTCAATCTTTGACTTTCCTTAAGACCAAATCCTAAATTGAATGCAAGATCCCTTCCTTGTGAGACAAGGACAAACCCTAGCTCTCTTCTATATAAACATGACCTAACCTAGCCACCTCTCCTCTCGAATCCCCCTAGTTCACGCCCATCACAAGAAATAAAAGAAGAAAAGAATTTCCAACCCCTAGCTCATACACATAACATACACACAACTCACACAAATCACAAGAGAAAAGAAAATAACCCCAAGCATTCACATTAAAAGCACATTCACAAACCGATCAGCCCTACACGTCCATAAACCTCACAAATCTCATCCACTCCATAACCAAAAATAGCAGCCCTCTAAGCCTCCACACATCACCGAAAAATATACCCCCAAACGGCAGCCCAAACACGCTCCAAACAGCCGCTAAAGTACCCCCAAACAGCAGCCCATTTCCCCCCCGAAAATAGCAGCAAAATCCTCTTAAAACATTCCCTAAAAAACTTAAAGTAATAACATAAAAAAAACTGCATTCATAATCCTTAAAATAATCACACAAGACTGCACTAATAACCCACTCAAAAACTTGGAACAGTCCGTTGAAACGTCAAAACATGTGACCTGAACAGTGAGCAGCAAAACAGAGGCCGAACAGTAGCAAATCGGAGTCAAAAGAAGCAGCAAAAGACGGAGAACGACGACTCCAAACAGTGAGACAACGAACGAGAGCAGTGAACCAGTGAACCGAAAGAGTTGCGGAGCATCCACCCTTCCGACGACCGTGTGCCGTACATCCGAGAGGTGATTTAAAAGGTTAGAGCTGAGGGTACTTTTCACACTCATCTTTATTTGATTTTTGTTATTTATTTTGATTGTATTTTACTTATTTGTTAAATCTTGTTTGTGTATGATGTGTGTTGTGGGTATTGGATGAATGGAAGAGCGTCGTCTCTTGTGGTATATAGGATGGAAACCCAGACGTAAATTCCGTAGCCAAATCCGAATGGACGGTAGTGCGGTCTGTACTTGGGATACAACTCCACGTACCGCTTGAGTAAACGGCACCCTCTTTTGTTTTGTGTTGCTTTGGTTGATTTATTTTTCGTCACTTGAATTCTGTATGTTGCTTATTTATGCATGATTCAATCGATTGCATGGGCTTAGTAAGTGGAATGAAAGATCCCCTATGGGGAGGGGTTAACGCCCTTTACCACGATGCTTTTCCGCGCCGGTTGATGTGTGTTCGGTTGAATGCAAGATACGTTCAATCGGGCATACTAAGTTTGATATTATTGGGTTTAATTCTTTGTATGCATGACTCAATCGAGCGCATGGGCTTAGTAAGTGAAATGAAAGATCCCCTATGGGGAGGGGTTAAAGCCCTTTACCACGATGCTTTGCCGCGCCGGTTGATGTGTGTTCGGTTGGATGTAAGATGTGTTCAATCGGGCATACTTAGTTTGATATGATTGTCTTTATGTTTGTATGCATGATGCGATCGAGCGCATGGGCTTAGTAAGTGCGATGAGAGGTCCTCTAATTGAAGAGGTTAAAATCCTTTACCACGATGCTTCGCTGCGCCTCGCATTGTACTATTCGCCATTTATGTATTGCGTCCCATTTCATGCATCAGGTCTGTTCTCGTTCGAACGCGTTTTCGAACGCAACTCGAACGCGCAAGCATTTTGCCTTATCATGCATCAGGTCCCATTTCCGTTCGAACGCGTTCACGAACGCCATACGAACGTGATTATTCTGTTTCATTTCTGTTCGAACGCATTCACAAACGCCATACGAACATGAGCATTCTGTTTCATTTCCGTTCGAACGCGTTTACGAACGCTACTCGAATGAGAACCTTCTGTTTACCGTTCGAACGCGTATACGAACGCTGCACGAACGCCCACGGTAAACAGATCCTCTTGCATCACATTACGACATGTCCATCTTAGCACATAGTTACCCCTTTTTTACATTATGCATTGGTATTACCTCTCTAGTTGTCTATTTCTGTTATGCGCTTAAATATCTTTTCTTAATATGCATGCTAGTAAGAATGCTATTTGTTTGCGCTTCTGTGTCCACCAATGCGTTCATTAACTTGTATGATTGCCGTATGATAATCCTTATGTATGCAAATTGAGACATAGATTACATGCAAATAGGCTGTATGCAAATTCGAATATGTGTTACATATAAATTTAGATGAACTTGTTGATGTATGTATGTGGATTTAGAAGCATGATATTCTTAGAAATAAGTGTTACTTAAGCCTGATTAAATTATTATATAAATCCTTTCATTACAAGTGGCATAAGTAAGGGACCATTCCGAACCCAATGGTTTGAGGTCTTCCCTTGCGAGGGGTGAGTGCGACCTTAAATCTCATTTTCCCGGTTCACACCGGGTGGCGACTCCATTATTCTCCGGTTTAGTCCCCCGTGGCTACTCCGTACTCCCGACCGGGCCGCGAGCCCGGGACAGCATGCGTCGCCCAATTTCTGTGTCCCCACACTCCGAGAATGGCACGCCGGGAATGGCACTCCGAGAATGGAGATATAGTCCGGGAATGGACACGCCGAGAATGGCACGCCGGGTATGGCACTCTGGGGGCGAGGCCCACATCATTATCATCATCAGTTTTTCCGGGTATGGCACTCCGGGTATGGAGAAATCAGTATCAGATCAGCCAGGTACGGCACTCCGGGTATGGAGACATCAGTATCAGATCAGCCAGGTACGGCACTCCGGGTATGGAGATATCAGATCGGCCAGGTACGGCACTCCGGGTATGGAGATATCAGATCAGCCAGGTACGGCACTCCGGTATGGAGATATCAGATCAGCCAGGTACGCCACTCCGTGTATGGAGATATAAGATCACCCTAGGTACGGGGTTAGCACTCAGACATTTGTGGCACTCTAGGTACGGAGGCTTCACCGTGACACCCTAGGTACGGGGTTAGCACTCAGACATTTTGTGGCTCTCTAGGTACGGAGACGTCACTACGACACCCTAGGTATGGGGTTAGCATTCAGACCACAGCGACACCCTAGGTATGGGGTTACCATGCCAGGTACGGCATATGGACTATTCAGACATTTTGTGGCTCTCTAGGTACGGAGACGTCACTGCGACACCCTAGGTACGGGGTTAGCATTCATACCACAGCGACGCCCTAGGTACGGGGTTAGCACGCCAGGTACGACATGTGGACTATTCAGACATTTTGTGGCTCTCTAGGTACGGAGACGTCACTGCGACACCCTAGGTACGGGGTTAGCATTCAGACCACAGCGACGCCCTAGGTACGGGGTTAGCTCGCCAGTTACGACATGTGGACTATTCAGACATTTGTGGCTCTCTAGGTACGGAGACGTCACTGCGACACCCTAGGTACGGGGTTAGCATCCAGACAACCAACATCATCACTGCGGCACTCTAGGTACGGAGACGCAACCGCGACGCCCTAGGTACGGGGTTTAGCATTATCAACTCAGCACATCAGGCAGACCAGGTGACAGCTGGCGAGCCAGGTAAGTAAAAATGCATTGCACGTACTTTGATAGGATTGTCATTCTCACACACTGCACAAGTCCCATCAAAGTGGGGGCGACTGTAGGCATTGCATTTTTGCATATAAGCCCGATGATGAGTCTCGTATGGAGACACTACCTCTTTAGTTGTGAAAGCCGCGAGAAACGCACGTTGGAAGGGTAAAGTTGGAAATTAGCATTTTTTCAGATTTAACTCCCTTGTTTCGCTTCGGGTTCGCTTGTTGGACCTCTGTTTTTAAACACACCAAACCCATTAAATCACATCCAAAATAATTAAAACATTTAAAACAAGTCTCACAAATTAAATTAAAACTAATTAAATTAAACTTAAATTAAATTAAATTAAATTAAAACACATATCACAATTAAATTCTTTTCCCAAATTAAAAGATTCAAATTAAATTCCATAAATAACATTCCTAATTAAAATAAATCACATTCCTAATTTAATTAAATCACCTACCAATTTAAATAAATCCCATGGATCCCTTGCCTAATTAAAATAAATCATATCCTTAACTAAAAAGAACAAATCAAATTAATTCCCCTAATTAAAGATTTTCCCTATCACATACTAAATTAAAAATATCTCCTAATTAATACACAAATTTGATTCCTTACCCAACAAGGTAAATCCCCTCCATTGGCCTATAAAAAGAACCCTTAACCCACACATTCAACCTGGCTGGCTGGCTAATCTTCCCGAAAATACAAAGAAAATAGCCCTCACGCCACTCTCACCTAAACTCACGCACATAAACTGCCACAATCCCATAAGCGCACCCTCAGCCACGAACAGACCACCAGCGCACCATCGCCCACTCACCAATTCATTCAGCACGTTCACAGACCACTCCAAAGCCATGCACGCATAAAATAAACAAAACCAAAACCTGCGCTAGCCACGAACAGACCACCAGCCTTCCAACGCAATTAATCATCAAAGCCTCCACAATGCCGCACCTACCACCACGTAATTAATGGTCAAAAGCCCTCACCTACACGCTACTTGCCTCTCATTTCAACAAACCAGACGCCATTAGCCAAAACAACACCGCTTCACCAAGCATAGCCCACGCCACATAGCCCAGAAAACTCACACGAATTGACCGCACTGCCTCACGCAATCAGCAACACACTCCACTGCCCAAAACCGAGCATCATAAACCCTAATTACTACCGCATATCACTGTCCAAAACCTCACCACAAACGCACAATAACATGCCCAGAACAGTCCCTAAAATAACCTAAATACAGTCCCCTTAACCCTTCACTGAAATACCCCAAAACAACCCCGAAACAACCAAAACAGTGACCTGAAAAATAGCAGCAAAACAGCAGCGAAACGGAGGAAAAAACAGCAGCCCGAACAGCAAAACAGTGAGGAAAGACGTTGGGTTAGTGAACCAAAAGAGTTGCGGATCATTCACCCTTCCAACGGACGTGTAACGCCATTTCTTGGATGACAAAAGAGGTTAGACCTGAGGGCACTTTGTTACTTATCATCTTTTATTTATTTTGTGTATTTAAAAAATATTATTGCATGAGAGTCGTTTGAGGCATGATGTGATTGTTGGATGAGCGGGATATGTGTTCCCTTTTGTGGTATATCGGATGGAAACCCAGACGTAAATTCCGTAGCCGATTCCGAATGGACGGTAGTGCGGTATGCACTCGGGATACAACGCCACGTACCACTTAAGATACACATATTTCGTCTCATCCAAACTTGTGTTTGAGCATGTTGTAGTTCGTAGGTTATTTATTTGTTATTAAAACATGGTTTAATTTAGTTTGTTATTTATTTGTTAAAGCATATTTAGGTTGTTCCTTATGCATATTATTAGTTTATGATGTGTTAGGATAATGATTTATACATGTTGATTTAATGGTTCAATATGCTCGTTGTGTTATGTTGCGTGGAGCTATTTGGATGAAAGCATGTTAGATCTAAGTACCCTTGAGCATGAATGTTGAATAGATTCGGTTAGTTTATTGAACAAATTATACCATCACAAGTGACATAAGTAAGGGACCATTCTGAACCCAACGGTTTGAGGTCTTCCCTTGCGAGGGGTGAGTGCGGCCTTAAATCTTTGTCCCGGTTCACACCGGGTGGCGACTCCATGTTATTTCGTACTCCCAACTAGGCCGCGAGTCTAGAACAGCGTCGCCCAAGTTCTGTGTCCTACAATAGGGAAACTCATCCTTGAGTTTGGGATTCAAATCAAAGCTTGGAGCTTCCATCTTCAAACAAAAGTTTTGAACTTCATCCAAATCAACGTAAGTTTTTTCCGCAAACTTTCTTGATTAATTCACACTTAAATCACGCTTAGAGATCCTGTGGCATGTCTAGGACACTAACACACACCCATTACGGTTCCCTAGTAATTTAAGCGAAAACTAAAAAGACAAATTCTTATACAAGTTAGTAAATACGTGGAAAGAAAATATCGCTTGATTAGAGTGATTATTAAACAGAAAGACATAGTGGTCTTGAAGGCTCAAGGACAAGACAACACATCAAACCCACTTACTAAGGCCTTACCTCATAAGTTATTCGATAAACATGTGGAGGAGATGAGACTTCGATACCATCAGGATTGGCACTAAGCGAGTGGGAGTTTCTTGGAGTTGGTGTTTGGAGCGCCAATCCGAATAATGTATTATATATTATATTTTCTTATTTATTAATAAAATAACTACATTTTCATTTTAACCTTATTATTGGCAATGTCATAATGTATATTAGATTGATATATAAATATGCTGAGAATGATGTCGACCTTATAATAGTCTTGTAGTAATAATGGACACTAGGTGGTCTGACATTGGGATAATATTACTATTATAAACTATTCTTAAAGTAAATATTCATAGTCATTGGTTTTGGAATACGATCGAAATCCTATAACCTAGAAGACTAGTACATGCCATATATTGGAATATGAGTTTCAATGGTTTAACTCGATGTACCATGAGCAATGGAAGCTCGTATAGACATGTGGGTATTCGTTGGAGCGAATACTAAATGAATCACAGGTGATTCCTAATAGTTGGAAGTACACACCACCGTCAATAGGAATCTCCTCGAGCCGAGTAGCATATGTGATCATTTTCCTATAGGATAACATTGATTTTGTGTGTGATCCTCCACACTTTGATGTCATATATGTCAGAGACCTTTCATGGTCTTACCGCTAGATGTTCGTTGGGTGTGGACCGATGCACTTGTTAATCAAGCACATATCAAGATACGATCTGTCGGTCCATATGTGTACCATAAGGGTTTTAGGTATCCATATGAGTAAGTCACGATTCTTAAGAATTTAGCCAAAACCAGTCACCTATGGTGGATTGCATATATCAGAAATGGTGTTCAGATTAATTGTAAAGAATCGTGGACATGTCTACATGAGATGTGCGCTTCGAAAACTTGACGGTGTAATATATTTTTCCTAAGCACAACTCGGATAGCTTATGACACATGGATTGTTAAATATATATAATGACCTCAACTTGTATAGTTCAGAAAGTTTGTTCGTGTTCTTCGCAAATTCGGAGGTGGCTGAATTGCGTACATATAAGCTAGGCTTATATGATGAACGTGATTGGACTTAGAGAGTCCGACAATATGAAGTGTACTCGTTGAGTACTTGGGTTGCCGATAGATGTAATAGGGTCAGCACCTGCAACGTATTACAAATGTGAATAGGAAAAGCAGAATCCAAAATCCAATTAGATGTAATAGTTTCACAAGCCAAAGAGATATCAATAATAGGAAAAATAAAAGTACATGATGTCGATGCTCTTTCCTTCCTTAGTTGCGCAAGATAGTACGGGCAGTTACGTTTCCAGTGACCGACTTTCTGGAAGTGGTGGCACTTGTCTTCAGAATCTCTATTGGGCTTCGCCGTCTTACCCTGCTGAGGAATATTGAAACCCTTCTTTTTATTTCCTTTAAATTTCTTCCCCTTCGACTTGGATTGGGAAGAAGCGGAAAGTGAAGTGGGTTTCGGAAGCTGAGGCGGAACTCCCTTCCTTAAATTTTCCTCTACTGTGAGAAGCATCCTATGCAACTCATGGTAAGAACAGTGAATCCCATTCATGTTGAAGTACATGACGAACTGGCGATATGAAGCCTGGAGTGAACCGAGAATGACACTACGGCCAAGATTCTCATTCAGAGGGAAATCATGTCGCCTCAACTGCTCGATCAAATCGATCAAGTGAAGCACATGCGGGCTCACAGCCTGCCCCTCATCAAGTTTAGAATGGAACAATTCCATCGAAACTTTATGAACAATGACATGTTCCTGGTTCATGAACGATTCACGAAGCTGTGTCATCATGCTATATGCATCGTGCATCTCCCAATAAGTCTTCTTAAGCTCAGAAGAAAGAGAACTCAAGATGAATGATTTAACCCTTAAATCATCATCCTTCCATCGCTGGAAAGTCTCACATTCTTCAGGTAATGCATCGGGTGATATAGCAAGCGGTAATGGACCTTCCAAAATATACCTCAGTTTCTCGGAATTGAGGACAATCCTCAAGTCCATATCCCAATCCGCAAAGTTTTCTACGCATTTCAGTTTGTTTGTATCAAGCATACGTGCAAAAGGATTGGGTGGAGGTGCCGCCATCGCAAATCTATCAAATAGACAGTGAAACAACGGTCAGTAAATAAGCAGATAAAAGATTATAACAGTTTCATAATATATCATAAAGCATTAACTAGATCACATATTTTTATCTAAAAATGCATCTCCCACTATTTCATGCAATACTGTAATCCCCAAAAGAAATACAAAACATGCGATAATCAAATCATAACATAATAATGAAGTTGGACCCCATGAATATATTTCAGCTCACAGCTTTGCACGTTCTCTCTCGCCTACGTATATTCATTTAGGTAGACAACAAATTGTCGATCACTCAATAGTGATCGACAATTTTTTTTCGGTCCTGGTCGTTTCTCGTTGTGACAGCTTTGGCACGTTCACAAGGAGGCGTACCAAGGTCAAACTTGTCAATGATGAATTCAAGATACTTACGTAACCCTAACAACTTTGGCAAGTTCAGGATTCCGCTTTCGCTTGAATTCACCTAATATCAAATATATCCGGTACAGATAAATTCTACCGGCATATCCTCACAGCTGCTTTGGCACGTTCTCGGATATAGTCGTAGAAAATTTATCGATAAGCGGTATTGACAGGACGGACCGATTAATAGACATCAAATACATATTAAATTATAAACCTTATTTTAAATAGGGATTTTCCGCTAAAGATGTATAATTTATTTAATCAATTAAATAAGTACAAACATGCATTAAAGTCAAGATTAAAGTCAATATTGAATTTTCAAGCATAATCATATATCGGGGTTCCAGAATCAGACTCGCTCTGATACCATTTTTGTTGGGTTTTATTGGGAATTACAAGGTTAGCGCAGCGGAACGCGGAAAACGATTTTTCCGATTTCAAAATTTTTTCTTGGAACAATTCAATAAACTAATTTATTTAATTATCCAATACTTAAATTATGAAATATAACCCAAGAAATTATATTTCTTTTAATTACAAAATTACCCCAAACTTTTGCAAATTAATTATTTTGTTTTAAATATGTCAATTACATATGTAATTAATTCCAAATTAACCCAAAAATAATTTTACAAGTTTTGCAACAAAACCAGAATATTTTCCAGAATTGTGCCAACAGCCCAGTTTTTT
The DNA here is from genome assembly GCA_019454045.1 of Zanthoxylum bungeanum. Taxonomy (NCBI): domain Eukaryota; kingdom Viridiplantae; phylum Streptophyta; class Magnoliopsida; order Sapindales; family Rutaceae; genus Zanthoxylum; species Zanthoxylum bungeanum. The sequence continues at coordinate 29,880 of SKCR01000036.1, forward strand.
CTGGAATTTATAAAACAGCCCAAAACTTAAGTTAATTGGAATTTGGCCCAATTTGTTCAAAACATATCAAGATCAAATCCAATTAATCCCAAATTTTACATGCATCAAATATACATCAAATTAAAGCTTATATATGAAAATCCACAAAATTTGAGTGGTTTGGAACCCTAATTTCAAAATCACTCAAATTGGCAATTTACACTAAATTACTAAAATTCAATACTTTAATCTTCAAATTACTACACCACCAATTAATTCTCACCATCATGAAATTAATCAAGAATTTATAGGCTAATTATGAATGGCTAATTAACTCTAGAATAGCAACTTTAATTTTCTAATAATTTATTAAGCTTAATTAAATTAATAAGCGAATAAATTAATTCTACATGCTTAAACACATCCAACAAGCATCCAACAATTGAATTACAAACTAAAAGATAGAGGCATGTTCTTAACAAAACAATTGAAGTTACGAATTTTTGAAACATTTTTCATGTAGAAAAATGTGAAAAGAACTTACAAAATCAAGCCTTTTGCCTTTGTTTTTCCTTCTTTTCTTTTCTTCACCAAAATGCTCTCAATTCTTTGTTTCTTAATTTTTGTTGATCTTGCGTGAGTGATTGAAAATGAAACAAAACCAATTTTGTATCACTTTCCAACTTGTTGATTTTTCTAACAATAATTAAATAACATTTATTTTAATTTTGTTCAAAAACAATTGGCACACATATTTGTTAATAAAGTTACACTTTGACTTTAATAAAGAGATCAAAATGTGTTCCAATGAAACCATGCCATTCCACTTAATAAAGTTAAAATAATTACTTAATATATTTATTTTATAAATTAATTTAATTATTTAACTTAAATAATTAATTAATAAATTTAAATATCTTGAATATATGTATTTTATTTACAATAAATATCTCAAATACATATATTAATGATATAAGTCAAATATCACAATTTGATATTTTTTAATGTGTATTTAATAAAATCAAGTATTAAATAAAATACACATCAATATTGGAAATGACCGATAGGTCCCGATTGCATGTATTTTTCGTTTAACCATTAAACGAGTTATAAATAATCAGTATTATTCATAACAGTTGCCCTAGTGCTCTACGAGTAAATTTCATTAGTGAGACTCTCTAGATTCAGGCATATCCGTCACGAAATCAAACGTGTCCATAATTCACCCACCCATAAATTATGACGAACACGGATAAACTCACTGAATCATACATGTCGAGGTCACTACATATGTATAATCCATCCGTCACAGGTATCCAGAGTAATCCAGAGATATAGATACAAACGTCAAATCTCTATAGATATAATCACGTCGACGTTTCTATTAGCAATCCCTCAAATAACACTTAGAACTAATTTCTACAGTGTACCACGGGCCCATGGATTTAACAGATTGCTAATACCATATTGAATACCTATACTCTGTACACAGAGCTGACGGATCATATCTTGATACACACAGGATATCATGAGCATCAGTCCACACCCAACGAACAGGCGGAGGTCTGATCTAAATAGATCGGTGACGTGACTGCCATCTAAGTGTGGAGGATAACTCAGATATCCACAATGGTATCTCAAGTCAAAGAATCACTATGCTCACTCAACCCGAGAAGATTCTTATTGATGTTGGTGTACCATCCATTAAGAATCTTCGGTGAGTCGTTCAGTGCTTATCTGCTATAATCACCTACACGTCTATACGAGTCTCCAAGACTCATGGTTCAATGAGAAACCATCGGAATACAAGATTCCAATATACGACATGTACCAGTCTCTACGGGTTTACTTTACTGACCAAGTAGTGTAAACCTTGACCGGGAACTGTCTAAGAATGACAACGTCATGATACAACTCAATATCAGTTGTGACGTTTTTGCAACTGTATCATAACTAATCATTCTAAGGTCGGTTACGTCTTTACCATATAAAAGAAGAAGTTATATAAAAGAAACTGTTCATTTTATTCATAATAAAACGTTACATTAGTATTTACATATAAATACATAATAAAATTGGCGCTCGGAGCACCAACTCTAACCGTTACGAATCGTCATCCCCTCATACGCCTATCTGGAGTCAGGAATGCAAAACCATGACTTTGGGACGTTACGTATCGTCGTCCCTCAAAACATGCCACTTCTGTCTCTGAAACTGGTGGTCTTGGGGCGTTACGTATCGCCGTCCCTCAAGCCATTGAACTAGAGCTGGTAGTGCTGATCCATGCTACTACATGACCTTGAATCTAGGGTCTAGGGGGCTTACGTATCGCCATCCCCCTAGCCTTGAACTAGGATCTGGGGGCGTTATGTATCGTCGTTCCCCCAGTCCTCTACATGTGCACAAGTTTTCTGTCCGTCAATTCCAAATTGTATCCAGTTACATACTGGGGTGGGTTTTTCCCTCATTCCCCGAAAAACATAAAACATGTTATGGAAACATTTCTTTCTCAAATATACTTTTTATTATAAACTTTTGTGTAAAAACTGCAATGAAAATGAGCTATCGCCCTAAAGCATAAAAAGTAAGTCTGTTGCAACAATATCAAAATGAAATATCAATTTGAAAGAGAAATGTACACTCACAGTTTTTGGAATTTGGCTGGCACTGAATCCCTTTATCGAAGAAGATTGTGGTTCATGTGGATGATCTACGATCGGAAACTTGATTAGTATGTTAGTAGTAAAATTAGCTTCGAACTTAGCTAAACATATTAATACATCAATATGTTTTATCTACAAGGCTTATCATGCTTTTGTCTAGATGTAAAGTATGTATACGAACTTATTCGAAACCTATAAGACGACCTCTAACTCGTACGGGTGGAACTGGGATGATTTAGAATTGTTTAGGGAAAATTTATGTCACGAGTCACGACACGCGGCATCCAGAGGCGTGTAATAATTTTCCTCTTGCGCGTGGCTCTTCAGCGTCGCGACACGACCTGGTTTTCCAGGATTCTGTTTTGTTTCTCTAAGGTCATCCAATGCACAAAACATCAAGTTACACTTTATACTAATACTTCCATACTAAAACCAATACTCAATACATTATCATACATCAACTTCGCACATTATAATCCAAGTTAACATCCTCAACACTCATTAATCACATCATTCCCACTCTTAGCTTAACCCCTAGAATTCATCAAATTTGGGTATTTAAGCTATAACCAATTTCTTTACTTACTTATCAATAATAAACAACCCTTAGCATGCTAGTATTTCTATTTGTCTTCAACCTTTCAAAATTCAACAAATCAAAATTGGGTTAAGTTAGTATTACCTCTTCCTTGTGAATTCCCTCATCCTCCAAGGATGCCATATCCAACCTTGCTCCATCTTCCTTCTTCTTCTTCATTTCTTATTCCTCTTCTTTCTTTCCTTCTTTTTTATCTTCTTCTTCTTTCTCCCTTCCATGTTTCTTCTTTCTCTTCTTGTTTTAATTTTGTGATTTGATGAATAGTATACCCTTATATAGTAGGAGTCATTTTATATTTGGAAGTTTGTGGACAAGTGTGGAATTTTGGAGAATATTACGATTTTGACCTATTTTGGTCCGAAATTGGAAAAATATTCAACGTGAAAGTTATATGTCTCGATCTCAAATTTTCGAAGATATAAATTTCATAAAAATCAGAGTTCGTATGAGAAAGTTACGCCCCTATTACCGTGGGATGTCCGGAATGTAACATCTTAGAATCTCGTATCGGTCTTCCGAATAATTTTTTGATTGTCCACAAATTCGTTCCATAAATATATCTGTGTCCCAAATTAATTTTTGTTATGATACCTTCGCCCTGCAATACCACAATACTATAATGTAATTGTAGTAGAATTATCGGTCGTTACAAATTCCCCCCCTTAAATAGGATTCGTCATCGAATCCTCTTAAACTTTAGATTTTATCATAGATTATGGGATTCGTGTGTTCCTTATAAACCATCGACTTTATTTGACTCTACACCCACAGCTTTAGTTTTATCCACTGTATTATACCATCTCCAGACAATTTTTCTCGTATGCTAACATTACACCCCAGGATATTGTGCAGATCATGCTGGATCTGGAAAGTCATGACTTGGAAGTCGTAACTAGAACTGTACACTAATTTATCTGTGTGAATTTTTACTTTGTTGTAACTATACTGTGTCATCGGGATTCTGTTTGACCTAACAATAAAGGTTTTTACCTGACTGATTACTCTCTACTTGACTAGTAGGAATGTGATATTCTCTATCTTTTCTTAATATATATCCCATGCATCGCACCTCTAATCATACTTGGGTAAACTGCTTCAGAATTCGTGTATTCAGTGATAATCTCTTAAGTTCTTTACTGAGAGGTACTACCTTGTTCTTGTTCAGGATCTTTACTGAGTATCTTTGACTACCTCATTTCTGGGCCTCTAGTTGTGCTCAAAATTCTTTATTTCTAAGGAAATCTCTTCCTTTAAATCTTTAGTTATGCTTATCAATTACCGACTCAATCGGGTTCTTCTTAGTTACTACTTTTGACTCTTATTAGAAATGCTGGTGTCTCATGGGTTTCCCATGTTCCTATTTTGGAATTTATAAGTTTACATAAGTGATCATTGTCATTATTTGCAATGTTTGTTCTTGATACTCCTTTTTGTTTCTCTTACCTAACTTGATCTTAATATTCTTCCTCATCACTTAGCTGTGTAACCCAGTATATTTTTCTTGCAAAACTCCATCTGCTTAGGAGCTTCTCTCTCAATATTCCACTATTTCTGCTTATCTATGGGGCTTATGGCTTCTTAGCTTGCTGATGTTGTCTACTAATGATGCTGGTACGCAGTGTTGGACAATTATGACCCATAGCATCACTATTTGTATAGAACATGGTGTTTTTGTGCAAATTAACCATGTGACAAAGGAAATTGCTCTTTTATCATTTGTAATTGGATTACCAAGATACATAAATGATAAAAGTCCATATGATTAGTTCCGGATTAATAAGATATGAGACAATATTAATCCATTAAGGTTTAATCATTAAAATATCCATAGTCGTAGTATTATCGATATTGGACATCAATAATGCGGAATAGACTAGTATTGCATTTGTGCATGTTATGGGAGCATAACGACATAGTTCTCATATATTTGGGTATTGGATACTCATGCAAGTGTAATAGGAGGTTGTGTTTACCGATGGTACGGAAAAAAATTCGCTCTGGATAGACCCCTCGGAATTCCATTGGTAGTATGACTATGTGTCTATGGAAATCTGAATTAGGGTAGGTGTATTTGGTCTTAACCTGAGACTTGCATCGCTAATACTTGCGACAATCAATATAATTTAATTTTGGTCGTCCAGGGCTTTAATAGGTTCTGTGTACGCCTCTTCTGGGTATATTGAGAATCATAGTGTATTGGGTGTGATGTCAAGATGGAAGTATCACTCTAGTCATATGGAGATGATGATCACGTAGGATACGGAACTAGTACTCTTATGTACTGCAGTCATCATGATAATATGACTAGGTCATGCTTATCCGATTATAGAGACTAGTTACCAGAGATCCGATATATGCTTCGTACGGGGCAGACATAATTCCAGCCCCAGGCCTAGCATGTGACATTCGATACTGGATCGCAATATGCAATACTACGTATACTACGCCTGACACAGATTATATATTCCTTTAAGAATATTTCTGGAGAATTAGGTAGGCACGGTGCTTTGCTAGAAGCCAACCATGTCTTGTAAATCGGTAAGAATGTGGTACTAGGTACGCACGTATTCAGATATTCCGATGATCGGATTTACTGCCAACATATCCAGGGATCTCATGGGTCGCTTCCCGAAGATTCACCGATGACGTATGACTCGAACATAATTAATCTGAGATTAATTAGATGAGAGAGAAAATTAATCTAGGATTAATTGCGGAGAGATTTTATCTGGGATAAAACACTATTTAAAGAGAGAGAACGATTAATTTAGAATTAATCGATTAAAATAATATATTTGATATATTAAACGAAATTAGATTTTGACGCGGAATTAAAATTGGATTTTAATTCGGGCAAATGAATTAATTTAGAATTAATTCGCGAGCGACGTGAATAGTAATTTTGCTAGACATAATTATTTAATTAAATTTGATTTAATTACGTCGTAACGAAAAATTCGTTAATTCGGAATTAGCAAACCCGAGCCCGGGATGTGTTTCGGGCCCACTGGGATTTTGAATTCAAGTGGGGCCCACAAGTCACATCACAAGTCACATCACTAGTCAACTTTGTCACTTTAAGTTGATGGAAGTTGTTGGTATGTGATTGTGTGTTAAACACTCAAGTGTGAAAGGTTGAATGACTTTTGCCAAAATCTTGGATTTGGTATATCATTAAAATTTTATTTTTTGAAAACAACACTCAACACTTTTCACTTCACTCTTTTTCTTCTCTCCTCCTCACCACTTGGGGGTGACACTCTCACTCTTTTTCTCACCATTGCCGTGAGGAAAAAATGAGATAATGAAGAATTTTGTTGCAATTTTCTTCCTAAGCTAGCACTTAAAGTGTCTTACAAAGGTGATAGGGAAATATTTCCCAAGAGCTTGGAATCAACTCAAAATCTTGGAGCTTGGATTTCATCCCCAAAGGAGGAGCTTGGTCGAAAGTTGGAGGAACAAATTTTTGTGTTCAACGCATCCAAAATCCGATCAAAGTGAGTATTTTCCGCATTCTTACTTTGTTGTATTCACATAATTTCTTGCTTAATTTGATCTTGGTTTGATCTAGAAAACACAACAATGGTATCAGAGCCATAATTGAGCATGAAATTGAATTTAGGTTTCTTAAACTTTAATTTGGGATTTTGTGATTTGAGCATGATTTCTTCAAATTGATGATTTGGTTGAGGTTGGATGATGTTAAATTGGATTTGTACATTGTTGGAATTGTGAAAAATTAATTGGATTAATTTTCCCCAATTTTAGTGCCTTGGCCGAATGTAATGGATAAACCCTAAGTCATGGTGATTTTTGAATTTTAGACAATTGGATGTGTTTAAAATGCATGAGATATATTAGTTTGTGATTTAATTGGATTGAAATCAAAATTGATATAAAAAGTCCCTAATTGCCGTGACCATCAAAGCATGTAAATGAATTGATTGTGTTTCAATTATGTTGGACATGAATTGATAATAATAAAGCATGATTAATTATGTAAATTGAGATTTTGGAAATGTTAATTTGAATAATTAATTATGGCTATACACTTTAGTTAATTAAATTGTGATATTTGGAATATTGAAATTTAATTAATTAGGCTTAATTTGGAAATTGGGCTATTAATGTTGTATTTGGGCTTAATGGGCTTGGTTGCGCCAAGTTTGGTTTAGGATAATTGGTTGGATCCAATTGGACCTAAAACCATTTCCATAAAGTCCAAATATGATTATTGGGCCTTTAAAATTTAATTGGGCCTAATGGGCCAAAATTAATTTTGTCGCAAATGGTGATTCCTTATTGAGCTTTGGTTGCCAAAGTCCATGCCTTATAAATTAATTGAAAGCCCATTGGACTTTAATTAAATTGACATTGGATGTTAATTGGGCTTTGAGACCCATTAAGATTAGATTTAGAATCTAAGTTGCAAAGGCACATTAAAAGTGCAATTATTTAATTTGAAATTAAATAAAGAATTAGTATTGAATACAAATTAAATTGGATTTAATATTGTAGTTTGATATAATTCAAGAATTCGTACTTTGCGTACTTATTCTTAAACGAGTTGGGCTCGCGCAAATCAAATTGTTGTTTGAACATTGGATGATCATTAATCAAAGATTAATTAATTGGATTAGATTGATTGATAACATGCTTTGTGTGAATACATGGATGTGATGTATGAATAATGTATATCGGATGGATATTAGATGGGTGAGGGCAATTTTGGAATTGTTGTAATAAATTTAGAATTTATTAAATTGGACCTGCGTGTCCAGCCTACTATCTCTTGACTCTTTGTATTTCTCTTCTCACCTATTCCCCTCAATGTAAATGAGGTTTCTTTAGAAGTGTTATGTAATTGGGTAGAAGTAAGATTTGTGCTACCGGGAGAGAGGAAATGAGAGATTTGTTCTAGGAACAAAATGTTTTAAATATCCATCTGCATATCATTATTAATTTATTTACCACGCCTTATTATGCTTTTAGAATGCATGCTTAAGGGTGTATGATGAGACCTAATCAAAGATAATTAATTGGTTGCCAATTACGCGAAAAACCCTCAACAAATATTAAGCGATTTCCTTCCATTGAATGATTCATTCTCAAGATCCAAGATTGGCACTGGTTTGTTGGCCAAAGTCAAGACCTTTGTCCATCGCGGATGTGTTTGAATCATGAAGGCTTTGTTCCATATCGCATGTCTTGTCCAAGTTGTGATTTGTTGGCCAAAGTCAAGATCATTTCTTGTTCATCGACATCGATTACGAAGCTTTCCAAAGTCAATGGGTCCCGCTAGACTGGAATCATTAAGCTTGTTGTGCCAAAGCCAAGGCTTAGTTGATTCAGAGGAAAAAGGTTAGGGAATATATTGGATATATTGGCATAGATTAGATATATGTTTATGACTTGGATGTCCACCTACTGGATCTAGGAATTGGATGAGATCCAATTGATCTTAGAGATCTACCTAGTTAAATATCATACAGCTTGTTGGCCAAAGTCAAGGTTGTGTGTTATTTAACGGGATCCTAGCCCACTAGGAAACTAGGTTTACCGAGTACTCAATAGAGGGTTAGAGGCTCGCCGAAAAATAGTGGGAGGCAAGTATTAAATTTGCAATTCCGTTTAGATACTTGCCAATACGCGCTCATTTCATTTTTCTTCATAAATTAAATATATTAGTTGGACTAATATTTAATTGTTGTTTTAATTAAACAGTTGGACTGTATTCAAACTACTTCATTTATAGTTGATTATATAATTGGATTATAGTAATCAATATATTTGAATTTAACCAATCAAATTATAGTTGATTATATAGTTAGACTATAGTAATCATTATATTTGATTGTACCTGAAATCGTTGATTGGATAGTTGGACTATTAAAATCAAGATAACTGAAAGATTAGCGTTTATAACATAATCCTGGGTGAAAATGTCTTTAGACGGCTTTAATTTTTAGATTGGGAATAGAACCTCAGGATAGTCCTGGGAACTGAGAAGTTATTCTATTTGATAGAGAAATATCTCGGGCCTAAGCCCGGAGTTGAGCAAATAGTGGAGCATGAGTTTTGGAAGACTCATGTTGATGATAACTTTAGTGCTCAATCCTTTATGCTTAATGCAATGACACTTTAATTTTTTCGTCAAAACTAAGGATTAGATCCTTATGCCATGATGTTAAAATTAAATGATCTTCATAAATCTAATCTTAGATCTTAGAAGTACGAATTGCAAAAGAAGCTCTTTCGCTCGTGTATCTCAGAGGGTACATCTGTCGAGCACTAGGTGTCGCAGATGATTGCTGACATCGATCAGCTAGGTTAGCTGGGCATTACCTATGTGGCCGAGACTACCAAAGATTTGATCTTATAGTCTCTACCCGAAAGCTGGGGCATGTTCATTATGAACCAAGAGTAAACTCTTGGAGAGTTGTTGGCTATGCTCTAGGAGGCAAAGCCAGAGCTTCTTAAATGGGCAAAGGAAAAATCATCACAGTCTTCTGGGAAGACAAAAGACATATCCCAAGATGTCTACCTAAAATGTGGCAAACAGAGTCACTGGAAGCGTGACTGCTGTATGGACAAGGCAGACATGAAGGAAGTGAAGGCGGGGTAAGGCTTCGGCTTCAAGTATGTTTGTCATAAACATGTTCACTGCTGGTTTCAAAATTGGAATTTTGATACTAAATGTTGTACATATATATATATATATATATATATATATATATATATATATATATATATATATATAATATATATATACTGATGTGCAGTCTACTGATTAGAAGAGACTGGCTTCAGTTGAGATCTACCTGCGAGTCGGAAACGGGACAAGAGTCTCTGTTTTAACCGTAGAAACCTAAGTTTAGGAATTGCCCTTGGGGCATGTACCTAAATTAGGAAATTGTTAAAATGTATCTAGTTTGACTAGAAACATTATCTCTATATCTAAGTTTAACCAGTTGCGGGTATACCTTTATATTCTAGAACACTAAGTGTTTTATTTTATAAAGATGATATTGAGATAAACACATTAGATTTGAATAACAGTATTTATATTTTGCATATAAATGAATCTCATATGTATGACATGACAAACAAATAGCTCAAACTGAATTAATCAGATGAGACCTATTTGTGGCATTGTTGTCTGGGACACATTAACAAGACTCGTATATCCATACTTTCGAAGAGTGGGTACTAGGACGGATTTGATTCTCATCAAATGATGTCTACGAATCTAGTTTATTAGGCAAAGAGCCTAAAACACCTTTTACTTGGTAAAAGTGCAAGTGCCACCGATCTGTTTGCCCTCGTTCATAGTGACGTAAGTGGCCTCATGCCTAGCTAGGCTAGAGGTGGATATGAATACTTCGTAACCTTTATGGATGTGGTATCGCGTTATGGTTATGTGTTTCTTTTGAAACATGAAACTTTTGAGTAATTCAAAGAGTTTCGACACGAAATATAAAAACAGACCGGCAAAAGTATTAAAACATCACGATTGGACCGTGATGAAAATACTTAAGCAATAAGTTTCTCAATTATTTGAAAGAGTATAGTATTCTTTCATAATTGACTCCTCCCAGAACACCTCAATTTGATGGTGTGTCCGAACAGAGAAACCAAACTTTATTGGACATAGTAAGGTTAATTATGAGTCGCTCTGAGCTACCATTTTCCTTCTAGGGATACGCATTAAACAGTGCAATACTTATTTTGAATAAGGTTCCATAAAATTCTGTTAGACAGATTTCATATTAGATATGAACAGGAAAGAAACCAGGTTTTCTCATTCCTGAAGATTTGGGAATGCTGGGCATATGTTTGGATGATACCAAACTAGAACCCAAATCGGATAAGTGCCTATTTGTGGGTTATCCTAGGGAAACCAAAGTATAGTACTTCTACAACTCACAAGAGAACAATGTAATTGTTGCTCTCCATGCGGTTTTCCTAAGAGGAATACCCATATGCAGTGGTAAGTGGGAAGAAAGTAAAACTCGATGAAAATCGGAGTAATACTTTCCAGGCACCAATTCCTTAACGGAACACAAACAGTTCATCAGGGATGAAACCGTGCCACAATCTTCGAATACACAAGAACCGCGTAAGTCAGAGAGAGTCAGAAAATAACCTGGGAGGTATGGGTTTCTGATCTCACCTCATGAAGATGTCAATCTTATTGAGGAAGACAAACTGACTAAGTATGAGCTAGTGATACAAGGTATCGACTCTTTTTATGGAAAAGTGCCATGAAGTCCGAAATGGATTCCATATATACAACCATGTTTGGATACTTTGTTGTACCAGAAGGCATTGTGCCTATTGGTACTAAATGATTCTTCAAGGAAGACATACATGGATGGCAACATACAAACGTACAAAGCTAGGCTTGTAGCGAAAAGGTATCGTCATCAACATAGTGTCGATTACGACGAAAACCTTTTACCTGTTGCTATGATTAAATATATTTGGATAATGCTTGCTAATGCTGCATGTTTCATTTATGAAATATGGCAGCTGAACATCAAAATCACTTTCCTTCAACGGAAACCTTTTGGAGGATGTTTATAAACATCATAACGGATTTGTCGTACCAAAACAAGCAAATAAGGTTTGCAAGTTAATTCGATCCATTTATGGATTAAAGCAAGCATTGGGTTCTTGGAACCAGTGTTTTGATGTAATCATAATGGTATATGATTTAATTCAAAACGAAAATGATTCTTGTGTATATAAGAAGGTTAATGGGAGCGCACTGACAGTGATTGTCCTATATAATGATGATATATCATTTCTTGGAAATGACATTCCTATAATAAAATCGGTGAAAGCTTGGCTTTCATGAAAATTCTTCGTAGACAACTTGAGAGAGACAACCTTTATTCTAGGAATAAGGATCTACTGGGATAGATCTAAAAGTTGTTGGCACTCTCCGAGAACTCATACATTAAAAGATATGTACGTGACCTGGTGTCTCATATGCTTTGAGCATATGCAGTCACAATCAGGGCAATCCATGTGATAGTCACTAGATTGATGTTAAGAACATCCTTAAGTATCTTAGATGAACTAAGGATGCTTTCTTAAGCTATGGAGAATGAGAACTTGAAGTGACTGGGATCACTGTTGCAAGTTTCCAAACCGACAAAAATGACTATAAGTCGCAATAATGGTACTATATAGTTTGAATAACGGAACAGTGAGCTGGAAATCTTCCAAGAAAGATATTGTTGTCGAATAAACAACAAAAGCGGAATATTGCTACAGCTGAGGCAGCAAAAGAAGCAATTTTGGATCTGTAAAATTCCTAATTAGATTAGGAGTAGTTCTGTTAGCAGCTGAGCTAGGCTACAGCACAGGCTAAAGAATTAATGGTCTCATCTACGATCCAAGTATGTACTTCAATTAATTCATCTGATTTGTTCGGATCATACATCGTGGCGATGTGATGAATCGCATCAGATGATAACCTTGCAAATCCACTGACGAAAGCTGTTTCTCAGCAGAAGTTTGAGCGACCCGTACATAGTTCAGGTGTAGGACACTTGAGTGATTGGCTATAGGCCAAGTGGCAGATTGTTGGACAATTATAACCCATAGCATCACTATTTGTACAAAACATGGTGTTGTTGTAAAAATTAACTATGTGACAAAGGAAATTGCTCTTTTATCATTTGTAATTGGATTACCAAGATACACAAATGATAAAAGTCCATATGATTAGTTTCGGATTAATAAGATATGAGACAGTATTAATCCATTAAGGTTTAATCATTAAAATATCCATATTCGTAGTATTATCGAGATTGGACATCGATAATGCGGAATAGACTAGAATTGCACTTGTGCATGTTATGAGAGCATAACGGCATAGTTCTCATATATTTGGGTATTGGATACTCATGCAAGTGTAATACGAGGTTGTGTTTACCGATGGTACGGAAACAGCTTCGCTCTGGATAGACCCATCAGAATTCCATTGGTAGTATGACTATGTGTCTATTGAAATCCGAATCAGGGTAGGTGTATTTGGTCTTAACCTGAGACTTGCATCGCTAATACTTGCGACAATCAATATACTTTGGTTTTGGTCGTCCAGGGCTTTAACAGGTTCTGTGTACGCCTCTTCTGGGTATATTGAGAACCGTAGTGTATTGGGTGTGATGTCAAGATGGAAGTATCACTCCAGTCATATGGAGATGATGATCACGTAGGATACAAAACTAGTACTCTTATGTACTGCAGTCATCGGGATAATATGACTAGGTCATGCTTATCCGATTATAGAGACTACTTACCAGAGATCCGATATATGCTTCGTACGGGGCAGACACAATTCCAGCCTCAGGCCTAGCATGTGACATTCGATACTGGATCGCAATACGCAATACTACGTATACTACGCCTGCCACAGATTATATATTCCTTTAAGAATATTTCTGGAGAATTGGGTAGGCACGATGCTTTGCTAGAAGCCAACCATGTCTTGTAAATTGGTAAGAACGTGGTACTAGGTACGCACGTATTCGAATATTCCGATGACCAGATTTACTGCCAACATATCTAGGGATCTCATGGGTCACTTCCCGAAGATTCACCGATGACGTATGACTCGAACATAATTAATCTGGGATTAATTAGATGAGAGAGAAAATTAATCTAGGATTAATTGTGGAGAGATTTTATCTGGGATTAAACACTATTTAAAGAGATAGAACGATTAATTTGTAATTAATCGATTAAAATAATATATTCGATATATTAAACGAAATTAGATTTCGACGCGGAATTAAAATTGGATTTTAATTCGGGCAAATGAATTAATTTAGAATTAATTCGCGAGCGACGTGAATAGTAATTTTGGTAGGCATAATTATTTAATTAAATTTGATTTAATTACGTCGCAACGGAAAATTCGTTAATTCGGAATTAGCAAACCCGAGCCCGGGATGTGTTGCGGGCCCACTCAGATTTTGAATTCAAGTGGGGCCCACAAGTCACATCACAAGTCACATCACTAGTCAACTTTGTCACTTTAAGTTGATGGAAGTTGTTGGTATGTGATTGTGTGTTAAACACTCAAGTGTGAAAGGTTGAATGACTTTTGCCAAAATCTTGGATTTGGCATATCATTAAAATTTTGTTTTTTCAAAACAACACTTTTCACTTCACTCTTTTTCTTCTCTCCTCCTCACCACTTGGGGGTGACACTCTCACTATTTTTCTCACCATTACCGTGAGCAACAAAGGAGATAAGGAAGAATTTTGTTGCAATTTTCTTCCTAAGCTAGCACTTAAAGTGTCTTAAAAAGGTGATAGGGAAACCTTTCCCAAGAGCTTGGAATCAACTCAAAAGCTTGGAGCTTGGATTTCATCCCCAAAGGAGGAGCTTGGCCGAAAGTTGGAGGAACAAATTTTTGTGTTCAACGCATCCAAAATCCGATCAAAGTGAGTATTTTCCGCATTCTTACTTTGTTGTATTCACATAATTTCTTGCTTAATTTGATCTTGATTTGACCTAGAAAACCCAACACGCAGAACGTTACTTCTGGGTAGTTTCCTAGTGGTCCCCCTCAACTGGCTAAGGATTTAGGTTTTATTGCATGCAACTTGGTGACCAAATCGCATCCCCTGTTATTAACATCGATGCTGACAACTTGATCCCGACTAAAGTTCATACAATTTGTCTTTTGCTTTCAAGGGTCGTTACTCAAATATATGCAAATACTTCGTACCTTGAGAATTTATTTGCTATGTCAATTACAACTTTGTAATAATTTATCTCTTGAGTCCGTACTATGAGCCGAATTTACCAAACCACCCATACTCGTGGCTAAAATTGTTCCAAACTTGTAGTGGTTTGGTTAATTTAGACTAGGGCTGAGTACTTTATATGATTACCTGACTAAAATCATCTTGTTGTCACATATTTTTACCTTTACTTATTAAATATTTCTCTTACCGTCGTTGCACCTAAACAGCTTCACTCTTACATTTTTTCCTTAGTATTCTTTTCACCTTCTGCTTTATGCTACCCTATATTGAGAACTTCCTTTGTCTATGCCTCCATCTTCTTATCTTAGGAATGTCTTCTTCCCTTATACATCCTCTATATCATCAAACCTTGGTTCCTTGAAATCTTAGTCCTTGCTTGACTACTACTTTATTTCTGTACTGCTCTATCTGAACAACTTTTGTCCTGACTCATTTACTCAGAACTGTCACTTAATTTTATTCTGTTTTTAAACTATAGCTGAAGTTCTTATGATCTGGTTTTCCTTCACTATATTTTCACTGATTTCTGGGAGTATCTTGAGGCGATCTACAAGGTCCATCTCTGCTGTTGTTATCTAACAGGGTTGGGAGGGTTGGAACTTATGCTGAGGCTTTATTAATTATAGTGACCTGGTCGTATATTCTATTTATCTATGAGCTTAGGACTCTCATGAATATATATTCATAATGCATCTCTCTTTACTAGGGCACTACTTCTAAAACTCTCTGGTTCAATTTCTTTAACTTACTTCTAATCATTTTCAACTATCAACCACGCTACTTCTTCTGTAAAGTTCCTCTGGAGTCATGCTTACTAAAAACTCCCTGTGGGCTCTACACCCCTTCCTACTTAGTTTTTGTCGTTAAACCTTCTGAAGTCGTTACTTCCTCTCTATGGGTGTCGCTATACTCTCTTTACGATTCTTCCTTAAGAAACTTGCTCTGCTATATATATTCTTTTCTTATCTCAGTTCATTGAACTCCTTAATCTTTGGTTCAAGTATTATTATTTGTTATTATTTTTTTAATATTTTTCTTCTTAATACCCTGAGACTCTTTATAAATTATTCATTATACTCCTGAGAATCGTCCTCTCTGGTCTCTTCATACTTCTACGTCCTACTTCCTTAAGGATCCATTGATTCAACGTTGATTTTCAGACTTAGCTCAACTCATCGTGGCTTCGATCTATTCTATCTTATACTTCTTATCTATGTTTCATTGGAACCATCGATTTGGTTGTCTAGCCATCTTGCGATTTGTCTAATCTATCCATTATTCTTTTTACTGATTAGTTCTTTATCGGGCTCTAAATTGAGGGGTGAGAACAAACACTCCACAAGATCACGCATTTCTATTTTATACTTAAGCTTGGTGATGCTCTGGTTAGGTAGCTATATATTTACTAAAGTTAAGGTTTCTAGAAGAAATGTCATCATTCGTTCTGTAGGAACCTGGTCGACTACTTTCATATCATGGGGCCACTCAACTATCATCAATTCTCTACACTACTATCTTCTTGTTATGTTAACTTTATACCTAAATATTCCAAATTTCCTTGTTACCTTTTTGCATTCTCCTTATTCATTTCCATATCCTAACTCTTGGTTCTAAGTTATGCTGCCAATACTAGTGGGGACTCATTCTCCTATTTACTTCCTAGATTTCGACTCTCTGCTTTTGCTATAAGCTTTGACTTTGGCACTCCATTCTACTGTCCATACTGATACTCTTACTACTCCCAAATGTCTCCAATCCTCTCGAATTTATCCTTGTATACCTTCACATATTCCTTCTAACTTAGGCTATTCTATAGGTTCTAATACATTTGGTCTATCTATGGACTCCTACTAATCTTGCAAACCTCTCTCTCACTTGCCTTAATATTTGACTTTACTGGATTCACTTCTTTATGTCCTCGAAGACTTTCTTATCTTTTTCTGAGTAACCTGCCTTCCGAGGTCTTTACAGATCTTAAGATGAACTCTCATCAGCTCCTTACGGTCATCTATATCTATGCTGGTAGGGATTAGGACAAACATAATATATCTCTATAAGTTTCGATATCCTCGTTCCGGTACTCTGTGTCCTGGTGGAGTCTATTTCTCATGTAAGGCAGATATGAGCTAGATTCCATCAGGACATCTTTCTTAACTGGTATCACTTAGCGGTGGTAGACTAGATAGTTCAAGATCCTGTCTTTATCGAATATACTTGAGATAAAGTAACTACTCATTTTTGTTTATAACCTTTATTTGCCTGCTTATAGGCCTGGGGCTGGATTTGGGGATCTGGGGTTCTCTAGGTCCTTTTTGGCATCTCTTGCCTGTGGGAACTTCCTAGACTAGCCTTGATTTCTTGCTTCTTTTATGTTCATGTCTATATCTCGTTACTTGGGGAACTTACTATCTATATGAAATACCTAAATACTATTAGATCGTCTTGAAGGAAATTTTCTGAGGAAGGAAATAATCTAACATCTTCTAGGCACTTTATTACTTGCTCGGGCTTTTCTATTCTTTCTCTATTATCCTGGGTGGGTATCCTTATACTTTCACTATCTTATTCTGTCTCTTTGCTTTTCTTTATTTCTAGCTGCTTACACTTCTATACATCATTTTTTACTTTCTTATAGCTTTCCTATCCCAATCTCTTTGGGTAACTTTCCTTAGAATCTTACTGTCTGGTTTCATAGCTCATTTATACTCCTGGTAATAGATCAGAATAACTTTAGGGAAAATTCTTAACTTGGTTCTATAATAAAGTTGTTCTCGTAAGGGATATTATTCCAATAGTATGGGAGGGCTTACTAACCTGTTTATAGAACTTTGAGGACGTACTCGAGGATCAGATACTGGAGAGATAATGCCTTGCATACGAGTATCCCAGACATACTGCGTATACAAAACCCCCAACACTCTACCCACTGCAGTCACTGACTCCCTAGACCATGCTCTGATACCATCTTTGTAACATCCTGATCTGGTAGATGCTACCGGCAGAGAATAGGCCGTATTATCCCTCTGAGCCTCTATCATTTTAACTATAAACTATACTTATTTTTCTCCTCTCAATCAAAATCATATCCTTGGAACAAATGCCCAAAACTCAATAATGTGGAAAATAAGTTTAAAATTAATAATTGTATATTTATACTTATTAACACTTGTTTTCTTACAATGACTACACATCACCCAAATACTAATACATGAATTTATTTGACTCTATCTAGACTCTCACTCAATCTCTGACTCATACTGGTGGACCCCAACCCTAATGACTGCATCAATATTCGTCTTCTCGAGCTCATCCTCTGAGATTACCTACAACCACAGAAAACTGGAAGTGGGGTTAGATCGTCGTACGATCTAAGTGAGTGGATGGTAAACTGAAAACTGATATAAAAACTTTTGGTTCTAAAACCCAAGTTCTAGAAATATCTTTATGTGAAAACTCTTTTCTGAAAAATTCAATTTGAAATCTCTTTTATAAAACTTAATTTTTCTGAAATCTGCTTTCTAAAGCCGTTTCTAAAATCTAGTTTTTGAAAACTATTCTCTGAAAATATGGTGTTTGAAAACTAATCTCTATCTGGAAAAATTGACGTATGAGGGCGTTACGTATCGCTATCCCCTCATACGCCTATCTGGAGACAGGAATGCAAAACCATGACTTTGGGGCGTTACGTATCGCTGTCCCTAAAAGCATGCCACTCATGTCCCTGAAACTGGTGGTCTTGGGGCGTTACGTATCGTCGTCCCCCAAACCACTGAACTAGAGCCGGTAGTGCTGATCCATGCTACTACCTGACCCTGAATCTAGGGTCTATGGGCGTTACGTATCGCCATCCCCTACCATGAACTAGGATATGGGGGCATTATGTATCGCCGTCCCCCTAGTCCTCTACATGTGCACATGTTCTCTGTCTGTCAATTCCAAACTGTATCCAGTTACATACTGGGGTGGGTTTTTCCCCATGCCCCGAAAAATATAAAACATGTTATGGAAACATTTCTTTCTCAAATATACTTTTTATTATAAACTTTTGTGTAAAAGCTGCAATGAAAATGAGCTATCACCCTAAAGCATAAAAAGTAAGTCTGTTGCAACAATATCAAAATGAAATATCATTTTAAAAGAGAAATGTACACTCACAGTTTTTGGAATTTGGCTGGCACTGAATCCATTTATCGAAGAAGATTGTTGTTCATGTGGATGATCTATGATCGGAAACTTGATTAGTATGTTCGTAGTAAAATGAGCTTCGAACTTAGCTAAGCTTATTAATACATCGATATGTTTTATCTACAAGGCTTATCATGCTTGTGTCTTGATGTAAAGTATGTATACGAACTTATTTGAGACCTATAAGACGGCCTCTAACACGTACGGGTGGAACTGGGATGATTTAGAATTGTTTAGGGAAAATTTATGTCACGAGTCGCGACGTAAATCCTTGCGAGTCGTGACGGACGGCGTCCAGAGGCGTGCAATAATTTTCCTCTTGCGTGTGGCTCTTCAGCGTCGCGACGCGACCTGGTTTTTCAGGATTTTCTATTTTGCTTCTCTAAGGTCATCCAATGCACAAAACATCAAGTTACACTTTATACTAATACTTCCATACTAAAACCAATACTCAATACATTATCATACATCAACTTCGCACATTATAATCCAAGTTAACATCCTCAACACTCATTAATCACATCATTCCCACTCTTAGCTTAACCCCTAGAATTCATCAAATTTGGGTACTTAAGCTATAACAATTCAACAAATCAAAATTGGGTTAAGTTAGTCTTACTCTTCCTTGTGAATTCCCTCATCCTCCAAGGATGCCATATCCAACCTTGCTTCATCTTTCTTCATTTCCTTCTTCCTTATTCTTCTTCATTTCTTCTTCCTTTTTTTTCTTTCCTTCTTTTTTCTCTTCTTCTTCTTTCTCCCTTCCACGTTTCTTCTTTCTCTTCTTGTTTTAATTTTATGATTTGGTGAATAGTATACCCTTATATAGTAGAGTCATTTGATATTTGGAAGTTTGTGGAAAAGTGTGGAATTTTGGAGAATATTTGAGATTCTTCTATTTGGGTCCCAAGTTACTATTCATCCAAATTTTTGACTTACGATTTTGACCTATTTCTGGTCCGAATTTGGAAACATGTTCAACGTGAAAGTTGTAGGTCTCGATCTTAGCTTTCCGATGATATAAATATTTATAAAAATCAGAGTTCGTATGAGAAAGTTACGCCCCTATTACCGTGAACTATCCGAAATGGAATATCTTAGAATCTCGTATCGGTCTTCTGAAGAAGTTTCCGATTGTCCCCAAAGTCGTTCCATAAATATATATGTGTCCCAACTTAATTTATGTTATGATACCTTCATCTCGTAATATCACGGTACTATAATGTAACAGTAGTAGAATTACCGGACGTTACAACAGGGCGTAGGTATCTTGAACGTTTTTACGATCTAGTAAATACATGGTCGTGGTATACACCGAAAGTGAGTTCCAAGTGTTATTTAGAGATCGTAAATTTGAAAGTCGACTATATTATACCTTAGGGATTTGAAGTTCCTATCTATATCCCCGCTATAATATTGATAGCCTATGACGGAGGGATTATACGTATGCAATGACTTCGACTTGCATAGTTTAGCGAGATTATCTGTGGTTGTCATAATTTACGAGTGGGTGAGTTATGGACACGAAATTGGATTTCGTGATGGATAAACCTAAACTTAGAGTGTCCCAAAATATGAAGTGTACTCGTTGAGCACTTGGGCAACGCGTTATGAATAATATAGATTATTCATAATACTTCACCAGATTAAATGAGTTAATTCGAATCGTTTAAACGATTAAATGAAAATACATGCATTAGGGGCATTTCGGTCAATTAATAATTGATGTGTATTTGTATTTGATACAAAATTTGATTTGATACATATGAATTATTTGTCAAATAAGACTTTGACACATGTCATTAATATATGTATTTGTTATTTAATGTAAATAAAAATACATATATAATAATAATCACATTAATTAATTATTTAGATGTTTAAATGTTAAATATCTAGATAATTAAATTATATCAATATTACATAATTGTTATGCAATATGTTTGATTATTATTGGTTACATGTGGCATGATTCTTTTAAGCTTAAAGTTTACAAATTGGATTTGTTAACTTAAAACTTATTATTATTTAATTTGATTAAAATACCCCCCGAAGTCGGTTTGGCCTAATTTTTAAGTTGAAAATTTTTGTTTTCTCTTTCATGTAAAAGCCATGGCCGAATCCTCTACAAAAGAAAACCTCCCAAATTTTATTTTGAAGAAACAAGGAAGAAAGTGAAGAAATCAAGAAAACAGTTTGAGGAAATTAGGAGATTTGGAGGTAATCTTCATAACTCTTAAACTTAGAAAGTTGTTTTCTTATTCTTGACCATTTAGAAAAGTTCTAGGGTTTCTTCCTTTCTTAGATTTTTGGGCTTTTTGATTTGGAGGATGGATTCGGAGGCTAGATGCATGTGTGAAGTTAGATTGGATAATATTAGTGTAATATTAGTTCAATTTTTTCATTTGATGACTTGTTTCCATTCTAGAGTATTATGACCACTTTTGTAACTCTTAGAGTTGTTCTTGAGTTCTTCATTTGTGGTGACTTTGATTAGTGTTAATATTAATATGATTAATGTTGAGAAAATTGGATTTAAAGCATGAAAAATGGTATTTTTAGTTACCAAATCAGATCTGAATTTCTGTGATTTTGTTGATGAAAAGTAAGTTACATAAATATATTGGATGTGTTTTGGGTATTGGAAAAATTGTCGGAAAATTATTTCGGAGTTGAAATACGCGAAAATGGTGAAAAAATGGCATTACCATCGGGTGTCCGCTGTCCAAACAGTGAATTGGTCACTGTTCAGGCAGCCTAAGAACTGCCCAAGTACTATTAGGGCTGACTTGGGCAGCCCCCGTGTGTATTGGTTGGTCGGTTCGGACAAAAAAATATTTTATGCTATTTTGCGGAAAAAGATTTTTCGTAAATGTTTCACAGTGTTTCAAACTTATTTATGTCGTTATTTGATATCGAATATATATGTTTAGGTCCAATATGAATGAATTATTCATATCGGATATTGAATAATTTATTTGATAAGTTTAAAAGTTTTAAATTTACGATTTCGCCCGAACAGCGCTTCCGCATGCGCCTTTGAGAAAACCCCAACAAAAATGGTATCAGAGGAGGTCTGATCCTTCATCCATTACATTTTTCATGCTTGATATATGATATATAATCTAATTTTGATATTTGCACATGCATGTAATTTAGATGTTTCTTAATTTTTCGATTCTACGCTAACGGAAAACATAACAAAGATTTAATGGTTAAGTTAAGTTATGTTTTCCCATGTAGAATTAAATTGTTGAGAAATTGATCTAAATTAAATATCTACATTTGATATAGAGTAAAAACCCTCTTTAGGAATATCCCCGCTTAGATAAGATATTAAAGTAACTAGTATTAGGAATACTTATTTCTTGGTCCGCCTTGTCAGTACAGATGTAAATGATTTCCTGATGTTGTAGCTGTATCGTGCCGAAACTATGCAATTATGGATGATGGTAGTTCATTTGCGCAGGTAGAACTTATATGATAAGAGACAAATTCAAGTGAAAGTGGAAATCCTGAACGTGCCAAAGCTGTCAGGACTACTTCAGTAGCTTGAGTTTGTCACTGACAAGTGAAGCCTTGATACGCCTCCATGTGAACGTGCCAAAGTTGTCATAACGAGAAACGGTCAAGACCAAAATTAGGAGTCATAGTGAGTGTGATTGACAATTAGTTGTCTACCTGTGAATATACGTATGCGAGAACGTGTTAAAGTTGTGAGCCGAAATATATTCATGGGGTCCACTTCTCACTATGGAATTCAATTTTATTATTGGATTCCCATTTTCCGTTGGGGATTATGATATTATGTAAAGTAGTGGGAGACACTACTGGGTTAAAAATCTATAACTAAGGCAGTGTGTAATATTATGAAAATTACCGCTTATGTTTCCTTTATTCTATTGTGTATATAGAATTAAACTTCTAATCCACTGCATGCATATTATTTATATATGTTTTCTGACTTTCCTTATGGTTTCCGAAATCTAGAATAGGTTCTAGATTAAGAGTAGGCTTGGATATTGTTAGATTAGTCAAAACCATCGGAAAATGTTGTTTCGATTTTCTTGAAAAATCAAGATGGTTAGTGATTTAGTTACTAAGTCACATTAGGTAATCTAAATAGATATCCGTTTTAGGATATAATTCTGTAGAGAGAATAGTTTCTTTTGCAGTAAGAATTGACGTGAATTAGTTCATGTCTCGAGATTCTTGATTGGCATTAAGAAAATCCGATTAGGTATTTCTTTATCTGATAATGACGTTTCATGGTTTTAGTGACCTTTAGAGATAATGTGTCTGACACGGTTTGCTAATCAATTATTTGCAATTGTTGTGAATAGTTGAAGGCAAATTATAAATCTAAAGAAATGAGATGTGTATAGTTGTGTGTAGAGAATATTGATTCTCACAATACGACAACTATAGGTATTGGATAGCAGATCTACCGTCTAGTTATTTAAAATATCATTTAATAATTGTTTTGATATTTGATATCAGAACTTACGACTATTAGATAGTTACTTGTTCTTTATAAATAATTATTTCATATTTTAAAATGACTAGTAGTATCATTGATGAAGAGATAAACATTCAGAAAAATATTCGGTTAACTAAATAATTTAGAACAGTGTTTTATGAGATTTTATCACTTAAGCATTAGATGCATATTCTGTATGGTAAATGATGGTCTGATATGAGATCACACCACATATCCTTATCCATTTAATGAATATTGTTTTCGGGAAGTGATTAAATTTCATTTAACCAATGATTTTCATTGGACCACAAGATTTATTAAACTAATACATTAGATGTATGTAGTTTAATGAATTATAAATTACCTTGGATAGTTTTCTTTACTTCGTAACTTAGTTAATGAATTGTCATGACTTAGTTACGTGTTTCTAAAAGAACACATCTTGAACATCTTGAATGGTTCGAGAACTTTCAATATATGTCTAATGAAACGTGGATCGAATATTTTGACTGGTTCAAAGATTTTCGATCTGAAGTTTTGAAAACTGTATCTTTAAAATTCATCATGATTCTTTGAATAGTTCAAAGATGTTTGATACGATCAAACATATGAAAATATGGCAATTTCTCTAAGGTTATTTAATGATTATGATTTTTACTCAGTATTATTCTTCTACGATTCCATCGTGATGAAATTGGTTAGTGGGAGGAATCGAATCTTATATGATTTGATTCGTTTGATACTGAGTGTTACCGAATTAGTTTCAATACTCTTGGGGATATGATCTAATAACACTAATTCATCCTTTTAATTAATGTTCCATTTGTTTCTACAATTAAGTATATGATATGTATAGGTAGAAAATCTGAATCTTGAAAAGTTTGAGATTTGAGTCTTTCTTTTGTATAATGATTATATAATTGAAAAGTATTTACGCCACGGAGGTACAAGTAAAAGTTTATCATTTATTCTATTTAATATAATATTGTATTCTATTTAATAGAATATATTTTCTATGATCCCGAGTAATAAAATTATTTTATTATTTGGTGTGTAACATCAGATGTTGACCATTGTAGAAAAGACTTGACTTTTTGAAGTCAAATGTGAGAGTGATAAATTATAAATGGAACTACATAATTAATCATATGAAATACCCTTATACAGCTTCCATATAAGTCCAATAGGATGTCAGAATCATTTGAAAAGTATTTGATACTTAATGATTCTGCAGTTTTCTTATCGAAGAAAATTATCCTATAACTTATAGTGGGAGTGATATTTGATATTGATTCCGGAAGTTATCATTAAACCATAGATATAAGATTGTTCATAACTTACTACGATCAAATTTTTGGACTTGATTAAGCTTTCGTTATGAATCGTTCATAAAATGTGCAAATTGTTTGCGCAACAAAATCAAAGTGAGCTTATTAAAGATTTGACCTTTATAGTATGATAATGAAAAGGTTATACTCAACAATGTATTGTAGATTTTGAGAAAAAATTGTCTCTAGTTACACTAATTGAACAATTAACGATCTGTTGGTTAATGCTGATATTAAACTATGTATTTTAGCTAGGAATGCAAAGTGGCGTTCCTGAATGGTTTATTCGGAGAAGAGATCCATTATGATTTCTTTTTTTGAAGAGTTCATCCTAGAATGGCCTTGGAGTTTGTATTCTTCTAAGATCACAGTTTGATATACAAGCTTATAGAGGCTATTGTAGACTCATATGAGCTTTCCTGAAGTTTGTGTTCTCTAATTTTGATTACAGTCAGATTGTCTGATTTTATCAAAGCATGGAGAATACATAATTGATAGCGTACAAATTTCTTTCTAGTATTGTATATCCTAACAACATTATCATTATCAATGTAATAATGAGATGTTTGTGAGATAAAAGGTTTACCTAAGTCTTCTTTTCTCCATGATAGCAGTGGGAGTGGTCTCTGTTATATTCGATATAAGGTTTTATATATGATATAAAACTAAGAGACTTGTGAAATACTTCCATTAGTCGTGCATTAGATATGATCTAATAAAGGACACAACAAGACTATCTGTGTGACAGTTAGTATAACTGTTTGACAGTTATTGTGTCTCTTGTATATAGTATTTATCTTTCGTAAATGATGATTCTTTTGTCGAAAGAGAAATTGATTAGAATGTCTAGTCAATCTTATGCATCATAGGATGATGTCATAATGAATACTATATTATGTGCGATTAAAGATATCAATTTGATCGTAATTATTACGAGCTATTTTGATACCCTGTAGACCATAGGATGGGTCTTGAAACAAGTTCTTTGTTATCTTTGAGATATTAAGAACGATTTTCTTATTCATGGAAAATATAATCCGCAACCATTATGATCAAATTAGTTTTAAGTCTAAATATAACATTAGATTGTCTATGTCATATAAAGTCAGAAAAGATGCAGTGGGAGTGTCACGATTGATTCTACTGTATTAATGGAATTAGTTGTAACTTATGAAGTATTGACTTATGAAGTTGCATAGTGAGCTTATAGATTAGAAGTTTTGATATTAGTGTTGTGCTTGCGGTTGTCTGCATAGTATTTGGATTTAATCTCTAAATACATAGACAACTCAGTAGTTGTAGCACAATATTGATGTCGCATATGAGTCATATTGATGCATAACTTAAGTTATACAATATATGAATGATGGTGGCTAAGGGAAACGATTGGGTTTGTTGGACAAACTCAATATGTTATAGCGGGCCTACTTGTTGTTGCCCACCTCTTGAGTGCTAGGTCAGCTCTTGAGGACCATGCGTATGTAATACATATTTAGATGTGTATATGATATCGTGGATTGGCACTAGAGCAAGTGGGAGAACTTGTTAGGGTTGGTGCTCGGAGTGCCAATCTGGATCTTATTGATGTCCGATTCATGAATACAAACAATTCATTTTTCCATAATATTACTTATTTATGGTAGTATTTCATGTTTTTATATACATATTCGATCTAATTACGATTAGATTGAAACTAAATATGATTTAGTGATATGTATATATTATACAAAGACCCGATACTATATTTTATAGTGCGCAGTTACAAAGTAGTTTGTAATTGACATTGGGAAGTGTCACTACTAGAAGTATATTATCAAATAAAGTCTCTGGTCAAGATTTACTGACACGGGTCGGTTAGTAAAATCCGATGAGACTAGTACATGTCGTATATCGAGACTTGGTCTGATGGTTTATCCCAATAAACCATGAGTCTTGGGAGACTCGTATAGACGTATAGGTGTTTATTTGATAAACACTGAATGACTCACCGAAGATTTCCTAATAGATGGTACACCAATGTCAACATGAATCTTCTCGAGTCGAGTAGCATAGTGGTCCTTCGATTTGAGATACCAATGTGGATATATGAGATATCCTCCACACTTTGATGGCAGTCACGTCACCGATCTTTTAGATCAGACCTCTGCCTATTCGTTGGGTGTGGACCGATGCTCATGATATCCTGTGAGTATCAGATAGAATATGTCAGTCCTGTGTACATGGCATAGGTATCTTGAACGTTTTTGCAATCCAGTAAATCCATGGTCGTGGTATACTTCAGAAGTGAGTTCCGAGTGTTATTTAGAGATCGTAAATTTGAAAGTCGACTATATTATAACTTAGGAATTTGACGTTCCTATCTATATCCCCGGTATAATATTGATAGCCTGTGACGGATGGATTGTATGTATGTAATGACTTTGACTTGTATAGTTTAGTGAGATTATTTGTGGTTGTCATAGTTTACGAGTGGGTGAATTATGGACATGAAATTGGATTCTGTGACGGATAAACCTAAACTTAGAGAGTCCCAAAATATGAAGTGTACTCATTGAGCACTTGGGCAACACGTTATGAATAATATAGATTATTCATAATACTTCACCGGATTAAATGAGTTAATTTGAATCGTTTAAACGATTAAATGAAAATACATGCATTAGGGGTATTTCGGTCAATTAATAATTAATGTGTATTTTTATTCGATACAAAATTTGATTTGATACATATTAATTATTTGTCAAATGAGACTTTGACACATGTCATTAATATATGTATTTGTTATTTAATGTAAATAAAATTACATATATAATAATAATCACATTAATTAATTATTTAGATGTTTAAATGTTAAATATCTAGATAATTAAACTATATCAATATTACATAATTGTTATGCAATATGTTTGATTATTATTGGTTACATGTGGCATGATTCTTTTAAGCTTAAAGTTTACAAATTGGATTTGTTAACTTAAAATTTATTATTATTTAATTTGATTAAAATGACCAAATGACTAAAATACCCCTCCAAAGTCGGTTTGGCCTAATTTTTAAGTTGAAAATTTTTGTTTTCTCTTTCACTTAGAAGACATGGCCGAATCCTCTACAAAAGAAAAGCTCCCAAATTTTGTTTGAAGAAACAATGAAGAAAGTGAAGAAATCAAGAAAATAATTTGAGGAAATTAGGAGACTTAAAGGTAATCTTTGTTGGAGTTGAAGCTCAGCGCGCCAAATTTTGTTGTATTTATTGTAAATACGATGTACATTTTTATTTTATTATGAATAAATTAAGTAATTTTCATCAATATATTCTTATTTATGGTGAAGGCGTAAATGACCGTAGAATAAATAGTTGTGACATAATTGCAAAAGCACCGCAATTGTTACTGAGAAACGTCACAATATGATTCATTCTTAAATTACATACCTGGTCGGTTAGTAAACCCGTGAGACCGGTACGTGTCGTGTATTAGAATTGTTCTAATAGTTTGTCTCAGTAAACCATGAGTCTTGGGAGACTCATATAGATACGTAGGTATATTGAACGACTCATTCAAAGATTCCTGATAGATTGTACACCAACGTCAATAGGAATCTTTACGAGTCGAATAGCATATTAGCTCCTTTGACTTGAGATACCATTGTGGATATGTGAGATATCCTCTATACTTTGATGACAGTCACGTCAACGATCTTTTTAGATCAGAAATCCGTCGGTTCGTTGGGTATGGACTGATACTCACGATATTCTGTGATGTATCCAGAGAGGATATGTCAGTCCCGTGTACGGGATTTAGGTGTCCAATTTGTGATTCTTTGAAATCCTTGGCCGAGGTATATTTCGGAAACGAGTTCCGAATATTTGTTAAGAATCATAATTATATCGCGACACGTGAATTGTTCATAACGGAGATTTGACGTTTAATCAATGTCTCCGGAAAAATTCGGATAACCTATGACAGAGGGATTATATATGCAATGACTTCGACTTGGATGGTTCAACTTGATTATCTGTGGTCCTCGTAATTTATGAGTGGGTGAATTACGGACATGGAAATGGTTTCCATGACAGATAAACTTGAACCTAGAGAGTCCCACAATATAAAATGTACTCGTTGAGCACTTGGACAATCAAATTATGGATAATTCGGATTATTCATAATATACACATGCGTATTTAATAATGTGTATTTGTATACGATACATAATTTAGATTAGATACACATTATTGACCTTTTCGATTTTGACACTTGTTTATTATTATTATTATTATTATTAATTAATTAATTGTTAATTAATTATTAATAATAATAAAATTGGAAGTATATTCTTGGAATATTTTTCCATGTATTTATTTTTTCATTTTGTTAATAATTAAATGAATTAATTAATTTGTTAATTTATTTATTTTAATTGAAGAATATTACATGAATATTCTTTAATTTGGTAAATTTTGATTTGCCAAACCATGTGTATTTGACACATGGATTTTTAATTAACAAAAAATCAAAATAATTAATTTATTGGATAAGATCTAGTGGTGTCAAAATTTTGGCCATAAAAATTAATTAATTTTATTGTAAAATTAATACAATTTTCTGCCATTAGGGTTCTTTTACTATAAATTGAAACTTGTTTTCATTTTACAAGTTTTGAAACACTTCTCATGTGTTGAGAAAATAAAGAAAAAGGGGATTAGGGTTCTAATCAAGTTAATCAACATCAAAAGTGAAGAAATTGGAAATTTGGTGCTTGGAATTAAGGTAATTTAAAGTTTCCAATTTCTAATTTCTTAATTTAGTTTCTTAAGCATGAAAGTATATATTTGATATGTATTTTGCATGTCTTAAATTTATATGTATCTTGGATATGTATATGAACTAAAAATTTGATGTTGATTGCTTAGGAAACCTTAATTAGTTTCTTTATTTAGCATGTGTAAATTGATTAATTATCGAATTAATCTTCAAAATTAAAATTGCTATTCTAGAGTGATGTTGCCACTCAAATGTTTCCTAGAATTGTTCTTGGAACTTTTTATTGTGGTGATTTAATTTGGAGCAAGTTAATTGGATTAATTTGTGATAAATTGAATTTTGGCTTGAAAAATTGACAAAAATTGATTCTGGATCAGTTCTGGTTTTGATCTTAAAAACAGAATATTTTTCATGAAAAAATATGTTGGTTGGATGAAATTGGATGTGTATTGGGTGGTGGATAAATTCCGGAAATTATTTCAGGGCGAAAACACGAGAAAACGGTGAAATTCGCGTCGAAACGAGCTCATTGAGTCAAGGCAGTGAACCCAGCGAACTGGGCACTGTTCGGGCAGCCCAAGGGCTGACCGAACACTGCCCAAGTGTCCGGGTTGCCCCGACTCGGCTGTTGGTCAACCGGTTTGACTGTTTGCCAGTTACGCGTAGATTTGTCGAAAAATATTTTCGTAAAATAATTCGTCGTGTAACGAAATATATTATGTTATTAAATGTTAATAAATAATATATTTAAACTTATTTGAGTGAATTAAAAATATTTGATATTAATTAATTCGCTCCGAATTTTTTTTTAAATGTTTAAAAATCATTTTCGCATTCCGTTGCGTATGCTCCAACAAAATGGTATCAGAGCGTCTGATCCCACATTCAAAATAATTTTTCATGCCTTAAATATTTGGTATTTAATTTAATTTATTTTACACATGCTTAAGAATTAATTGATTGGATCAATTAATTTGGTTGTTTGACAGTTTTGTTAAAATCCCTGTAATAAGGCTTTGTGTTTTGTTAGTGTACTGTACACTAATGGGTCCATCTCGTCAATACGAATATAAATATTTTTCTTGATACCTTGGTTGTATCTGCCAAAGTAGTGCGGCTATGGTTGATGGAAATTTGTTTATACCGGGAAAACTTATTTGATAAGAAACAAATTCGAGCGAACATGCAAACTAATAGATGCCAAAGCTGTGAGGTTTAGTACCTTGGATATGTACATTGACGAGTATTTCCTTGAATACGCCTCATCCAATAGATGCCAAAGCAGTGAGGATCGGAAACGGTTCAAGACCTATTTTAAAGAGTCATATTGGATGTGATTGGTAATTGTTACCTAATTTCAAATATATTTGGGCACAATGTGCCAAAGCTGTGTGTTCAAATATATTTGTGAGGTCTACTTCCTACTATAGAATTTAATTTAATTATTGAATTCTCGTATTTTGTTTGGGGATTATCAATTTACGTAAATTAGTGGGAGGGCATCCTTATATTAAAAATCCATGATATGTTGGATGTTTTGTGATATTGATGAAATTACTTTTATCTGCTAACTCATGTTTCTTTTGTAAAGTTTGTGATGGCAGCTATTACTTCCACTAATCCATTTGCTCGTGTCCTGGACGCGAACAAATTGACTGGTCCTGAGAACTTTAGTGAATGAGAATTGGATCTTAAGATTGTCTTAAGGTCCGAGAAGTTGGGTTATGTGCTGGATAATCCAGTACCGCTGGATATTGCACCGGAGTCTTTACCTGAAGAGATGGAGGTATTTAAGAAATGGAAGGATGATGATTTGAGAGTCAAGTCACTCATTCTTTGTTCCATGTCTCCTGATCTAAAGAGGCAATATGCCGATATATCTGACTCTTACAACATTATAACTCAACTTCGGGAGCTATTTCTAAACCAGGAGCAGACCCTAGTATATAGAATTTCTGTGGAAATGTTCCATGCTCATTTGGGTGATGGCAAGCCTATGAGTCCACATGTCCTGCACATGATGGATCTCATGGAGCGGCTTCAAAAGTTTGACTTTCAATTGAATGAGACATTGGGCAGGAATTTGATTCTTGGCTCACTCCCACCGGTGTATTCCCAATTCATTATGAACTTCAACATGCATGGTATTCGTTGTTCCTACAGTCAGTTGTATAGGATGCTTCAGACTGCTGAGGAGGACATCAAGAAGGGTGTGCCGACACTCATCTCAAAGTCCTCTTTGTCTAGTTCTTCTTCTTCTCAATCTACGAGATCGGGCAAGAAGAAGAAGAAAAAGGCAAAGAAGATTGGCTCTGGTGTTCCTCCTAAAGGAAAGGTTGAAAAGCCAAGCAAGTCGAAGAAAAAGAAAGCAACTGAGGACAAGTGCTACCATTGTGGCAAGATTGGACATTGGAGGCGCAATTGTCCAGACTATATAGCTTCCGTCAAATGGGAGAGAGCCTCCGCATCAGGTATGTTTATTTTCCCTATCATTGATATCTCTTTGGCTTGTGAAGCCATTGGTTCTGGATGGGTTTTAGATAGGGGTGGACGCGGTTCGATTTGGTTCGGTTTTTGCTAAAAACCAAACCATATTTTATGGTTCGGATTTTTTACTTCTCAAACCAAACCATTAAATAACGGTTTGGTTCGGATTGAAAATTTTTTAAACCAGCGGTTTACGATTCGATTCGGTTCGGTTTATGGATTATTATATTTAAAACAAATTTTCATCCACTTAAGTGACGACAAAAAAAAAACTAGTCTATCCAACAGATAGTATAAGTGTTAGGGTGTAAGCTGTGACTCCAGTGAACACATGCACTCCATTAAGTATTGAAAAATGAGGCACAATTAATTCTTGTATTTTTTAAAAATTACCTTGAATAATGATGCTACCATCATTCTAATTAAGAGACAAATCCAACATCTTACTTTCAAGAATAATGATGCTAACATAAAATAAAAAATTTAAGAATAAAAGTATTAACAAATAAATTGAAGAATAAAAGTATTAACAAATAAATATATTAACAAAAAATTTAAGAATAAAAGTATTAACATACTAATAAAAAGAAAACATAGAATAAAATTAAAAGAGAAATACAATTTTTTTATAAAAACATATAATTTTTTTATTATAACGGTTCGGTTCGGTTTAACAGGTGCGGTTCGGATTAGCTCCTGAACCGAACCGTAAACCGTTTGGGGTGGGCCAATCCGAACCGCAAACCGAACCGTTAGAAAAAAACCATAAATTCAGTCCGGTTTGGTTCGGTTTGCGGTTTGGTTCGGTTCGGTCGGTTTTTTGCCCACCCCTAGTCTTAGATTCTGCTAGTCCGACTCACATCTGCAATTCATTACAGGGGCTAAGGGTCAGTAGGATGCTTAATCCAGGCGAGATGCAGCTGCGTTTTGGGAATGAAGATTCTTTATCTGCAGCAGTCGTTGGCGAATATGAGATTCGTCAATCTAGAGGCAGCATCATTTTTACAGATTGTGTTTTTGTGCCTAGTTGTGTAGCTAATATTATCTCCCTATTTGTATTATATACAAAAGGATATCATGTACATATTAAGAATCATTCTATGTATATATATGATATGAATGATGTTTTGTTACACAAATGTTCAAATTCGGAAGGTCATTATATTTTGCATGCCATTAGAGATGTTTATGAAATTGGGGATAATAAACGTAAAAGATCTGAAATAACTGATACTGAATTGTGGCATATGCGGTTAGGTCATATATGTGTACGATGTCTAACCCAGTTGGTTAAGAATGGTTTGATTGAGAATCTAACCATACAATCTTTTACAACTTGTGAATCTTGTATTCAGGGTAAAATGACCAAAGCCTTATTTACTGGTGTTGGACATCGAGCCACTGACTTATTAGAGCTCGTATATAGTGATGTATGTGGTCCTATAAGTCACACTACTCATAGTGGTTTTTCTTACTTCGTAACATTTATCGATGATTTGTCACGGTATGGTTATGTTTATTTGATGAAACATAAATCGGAAACCTTTGAAAAGTTTAAAGAATTTCGAAACGAAGTAGAAAAATAAACTGGTAAATTCATCAAATGTCTTCGATCAGATCGATGCGGTGAATATATGAGTAGTGAATTAACCAAGTATCTTAAAGAGAATGGGATTCTTGCTCAATATACTCCTCCGGATACTCCACAGCACAATGAAGTGTCTGAAAGGAGAAGTTAGACTTTATTGAATATGGTCCGATCCATATTGAGTTTTACAGATCTACCTTACGTTTCGTGGGGGAATGCTCTTCTGATTGCTGCACATCTGCTGAATAGGGTTCCTTCTAAAGCTGTTACTACTACTCCATATGAGATATGGGTTGGTAGGAAACTGAACCTTAATTATATTAGGGTTTGGGGTTGTCCAACATATGTTAAGGTGACACAACAGGATAAACTTTTGCCTCGAGGGCGAAAAGTTAAGTTTGTTGGATATCCTTCGAATTCCAAAGGATATCAATTCTATGAACCCGAGCATCGAAATGTGTTCGTAGATCGTTTTGCCAAATTTCTTAAAGAAGAACTTTGGCAGAATGTGGTAATCATATAAGGGTTGAACTTGATGAAGTCCAACCTATAGATAACAGACTGATAGATGAGTCACAGGTTCAGACAAAAGCAGAACCTTCTAGTTCCACTCTCCGTAGGTCTACTAGGATATCGAGACCACCTGAGCGCTTGTATTTGATACAAGACAAGAGTCTTGATGTGCTCCTTGTTGAGGAGACTGATCTGTATTCCTATAGAGAAGCAATGTTAGACATTGATTCCGTTAAATGACAAGAAGCCATAAATTCCGAAATGGACTTTATGCATCAAAATCAAGTTTGGGATTTGGTTCCGCTTCCTGAGGGAATTGTTAACGTAGGTTGTAAATGGGTTTACAAAAGGAAGTGCGGGCTCGATGGGAAGGTTGAAACCTTCAAAGCCCGATTGGTTGCTAAAGGTTACACTCAAAGGCCAGATGTGGACTATGATGAAACATTTTCACCAGTAGCGATGCTAAAGTCTATTAGGATTTTATTGGCTATCGCTGCTTACCATGATTATGATATTTGACAAATGAATGTCAAAACCGCTTTTCTTAATGGATTTCTTAAAGAAGAAATCTATATGGAACAGCCGGAGGGTTTTGTCTCCAGTCAAAATTCTGGCATGGTATGTAAGCGTCCATTTATGGGCTTAAACAAGCTTCGCGTGGAATCTTTATTTTGATGAGGTAATCAGATTGTCTGATTTTCTCAAAAATGAAGAAGAACATTGTGTTTATAAGAAGGTTAGTGGGAGTATGATCGTGTTCTTAGTGCTTTATGTTAACAACATCCTGATCATTGGAAATGATCTTGGAATGATGCAGGGTGTTAAAGCATACCTTTGTAAAAATTTATACATAAAAGACTTGGGTGAAGCTTCCAATATACTTGGAATAAAACTCTATAGGGATAGAGAAATGAAGCTGATTGGGTTATCCCAATCTTCGTACATAGATAAGATCCTAGAAATGTATAACTTTAGAAATTGTAAAGTTGCTAATATACCTTTTTGACATGGCATTCATCTTTCGAATAATATGTGTCCTCATACGAAAGATGAAAAGGCTAGAATGTCTAGTCAACCTTATGAATCATGCTTATGAAGCATTATGTATGCCATATTATGTACGAGACCTGATATTAGTCATGCAGTAAGCGTTACTAGCAGATATCAGTCAAATCCAGGTAACGACCATTGGATTTTCGTTAAACATATCCTAAAGTATCTAAAAGGTATTAAGGATAAGTTTCTTATTTATGGAGAATGTGATTTACAGATAAGAGGGTATACAGATTCTGACTTTCAGTCAGATCCTGATGATAGAAAGTCTACTTCAGGTTTTGTATTTACTCTTAATAATACTACAGTCAATTGAGAGTGTTCCAAATAAGGATCAACAGTTGATTCCACCACTGAGGCGGAATATATTGCGGCATCAGATGCTGCAAAGGAAGCTGTCTGGATTTGAAAATTTATCACCGAATTGGGAGTTGTCCCAAACATCGAGGATTCGATCCCATTGTTCTGTGATAACAGTGGTGGCGTTGCACAAGCAAAAGAACCCAGAGCGCATCGAAAATCGAAACATTTGGAACGAAAGTACCACATTATTCGTGAGATCATCGCTCGAGGAGATGTTGCCACATGCAAGATATCTAAAGAGGATAACATAGCAGACCCGCTTACAAAGGCCTTGCCTTCGAGACTATATGATAGACATGTAGAGGCGATGAGTATTAGATACCATCAAATTTGGCACT
The DNA here is from genome assembly GCA_019454045.1 of Zanthoxylum bungeanum. NCBI lineage: Eukaryota > Viridiplantae > Streptophyta > Magnoliopsida > Sapindales > Rutaceae > Zanthoxylum > Zanthoxylum bungeanum. Next base: position 66,005 of record SKCR01000036.1, read on the forward strand.
AGAGCAAGTGGGAGAAAATCTTGGAGTTGGTGCTCAGCGCGTCAAATTTTGTTGTATTTATTGTAAATAGGATGTACATTTTTATTTTATTATGAATAAATTAAATAATTTTCATCAATATATTCTTATTTATAGTGAAGGCGTAAATGACCGTAAAATGAATAGTTGTAACATAATTGCAAAAGCACCGCAATTGTTACTGAGAAACGTCACAATATGATTCATTTTTAAAATGTTCCCAGTCAAGGTTTACATACCTGGTCGGTTAGTAAACCCGTGAGACCGGTACGTGTCGTATATTAGAATTGTTCTAATGGTTTGTCTCAGTAAACCATGAGTCTTGGGAGACTCATATAGACATGTAGGTATTAATTGGATAAATATTGAACGACTCATTCAAAGATTCCTGATAGATGGTACACCAACGTCAATGGGAATCTTTACGAGTCGAATAGCATATTAGCTCATTTGACTTGAGATACCATTGTGGATATGTGAGATATCCTCCATACTTTGATGACAGTCACGTCAACGATCTTTTTAGATCAGACCTCCGCCTGTTCGTTGGGTATAGACTGATACTCACGATATCATGTGATGTATCCAAAGAGGATCTGTCAGTCCCATGTACGGGATTTAGGTGTCCAATTTGTGATTCTTTGAAATCCTTGGCCGAGGTATGTTTCGGAAATGAGTTACGAATATTTGCTTAGAATCATAATTATGTCGCGACACATGAATTGTTCATAGCGGAGATTTGACGTTTAATCTATGTCTCCCGAACAATTCGGATAACCTATGACATATGGATTGTATATGAAATAACTTCGACTTGGATGGTTCAACTTGATTATATGTGGTCTTCGTAATTTATGTGTGGATGAATTACGGACATGGAAATGGTTTCCATGACAGATAAACTTGAACCTAGAGAGTCTCACAATATAAAGTGTACCCATTGAGCACTTGGGCAATTAATTATGGATAATTCAGATATTCATAATATACACATACGTATGTAATAATGTGTATTTGTATATGATACATAATTTAGATTAGATACACATTATTGACATTTTCGATTTTGACACTTGTTTATTATTATTATATTATTATTATTATTATTATTATTATTATTATTATTATTATTATTATTATTATTATTATATTATTATTATTATTATTATTATTATTATTATTATTATTATTATTATTATTATTATTATTATTATTATTATTAATTAATTAATTAATTATTAATAATAAAAAAATGGGAAGAATATTCTTGGAATATTTTTCCATGTATTTATTTTGTCATTTTGTTAATAATTAAATGAATTAATTAATTTGTTAATTTATTTATTTTAATTGAAGATTATTACATGAATATTCTTTAATTTGGCAAATTTTGATTTGCCAAACCATGTGTATTTGACACATGGATTTTTAATTAACAAAAAATCAAAATAATTAATTTATTGGATAAGATCTAATGGTGTCAAAATTTTGGCCACAAAAATTAATTAATTTTGTTGTAAAATTAATACAATTTTCGACCATTAAGGTTCTTTTACTATAAATTGAAACTTGTTTTCATTTTACAAGTTTTGAAACACTTCTCATGTGTTGAGAAAATAAAGAAAAAGGAGATTAGGGTTCTAATCAAGTTAATCAACATCAAAAGTGAAGAAATTGAAAAGTTGGTGCTTGGAATTAAGGTAATTTAAAGTTTCCAATTTCTAATTTTTTAATTTAGTTTCTTAAACATGAAAGTATATATTTGATATGTATTTTGCATGTCTTAAATTTATATGTATCTTGGATATGTATATGAAGCAAAAAATTGATGTTGATTACTTAGGAAACCTTAATTAGTTTCTTTATTTAGCATATGTAAATTGATTAATTAGTGAATTAATCTTCAAAATTAAAAATGCCATTCTAAAGTGATGTTGCCACTCAAATGTTACCTAGAATTGTTCTTGGAACTTTATATTGTGGTGATTTAATTTGGAGCACGTTAATTGGATTAATTTGTGAATAAATTGAATTTTGGCTTGAAAAATTGACAAAAATTAATTCTGGATCAGTTCTGGTTTTGATCTTAAAAACAGAATATTTTTCATGAAAAATATGTTGGTTGGATGAAATTGGATGTGTATTGGGTGGTGGATAAATTCCGGAAATTATTCCGGGGCGAAAACGCGAGAAAACGGTGAAATTCGCGTCGAAACGGGCTCGTTGAGTCGAGGCAGTGAACCCAGCGAACTGGGCACTGTTCGGGCAGCCCAAGGGCTGACCGAAAACTGCCCAAGTGTTCGGGTTGTCCCAGCTCGACTGTTGGTCAACCAGTTTGACCGTTTGCCCATTACGCGTAGATTTATCGAAAAATATTTTTGTAAAATAATTCGTCGTGTAACGAAATATATTATGTTATTAAATATTAATAAATAATATATTTAAACTTATTTGAGTGAATTAAACAAATTTGATATTAAATAATTCGCTCGGAAATTTTTTTAAAATGTTTAAAAATCATTTTCGCATTCCGCCGCACCCTTCCGCTGCGTATGCTCCAACAATCTTCATAACTCTTAAACTTATAAAGTTGTTTTCTTATTCTTGAGCATCTAGAAAAGTTCTATGGTTTCTTCATTTCTTAGATTTTGGGGCTTTTTGATTTGGAGGATGGATTTGGCGGCTATGTGTAAAGTTAGATTAGATAATATTAATGTAATATTAGTTCAATTTTATCATTTGATGACTTCTTGTCATTCTAGAGTGTTATGACCACTCTTGTAACTCCTATAATTATTCTTGAGTTCTTCATTTGTGGTGACTTTGATTGGTGTTAATATTAATATGATTAATGTTGAGAAAATTGGATTTAAAGCATGAAAAATGGTATTTTATTTACCAAATCAGATCTGGAATTTCTGTGATTTTGGTGATGAAAAGTATGTTGTATAAATATATTGGATGTGTGTTAGGGATGTTTGTTCTAATGAATTTCACAATGTTAACAGGGATATGAATGGGCCTCAACTACAATTGGAAGGTAGGCCCATGGATCAGGGGATGAGGAGGCACCCAATTTATAAAGTGTATTCCACAAAGAAAACAGCAAAAGTGGAGGCACGTGTGATGGAGATTCGCCAAGATCCTGGGGCTGAATGATGGAGCCTTGGGGGTGCTGACGTGGAGGGAAATTAGTTAGGATTAATGATGCACGTTTGTTTAGCCTGAGGGCAGAGGGCTTTTACATAAAGGGACGTAGGGGTGTGTGTGAGTTGTTATTTTCCTTTGTTTTCTGTTGTAGAAATTCTCCACAGAGGAGGGCTCCCAGTTTGGCTGGTTGAGGGAAGATTATCGTACTGTTACTTCTTTGATTTCTTTTGTATGAACGCAACTATTATAGTTGCTTATCTTTTATAAATTCAGTAGTATGTTGCTTCCTTTCAAAGATAATTCAATTAATTGACGTTAATTGTTGGATTGAATTAAAGAGCAATTTTCAAACGTATCAATTGGTCCGACCTGCCGGATACTGAGTGAGGAAGATTAATGGCAGCAACAAGAATGGAAACTAGAGTAGAGAGCTTAGAAAATAACTGTAACAAGGTGGAAGGGGAAGTTAGGGGTTTACGTAAAGAAGTTGAACAACTCACCACATGAGTCCAGGCAGCAATGGGAGAGCTCAACCAGAAACTGGAATCAATGGATGAGATGAGAAACATGATGCTACGATGGATGAAGGGAAAGAACTCGGTTGGAGAAGGATATGGATCGGTGAATCCGGAAATAGGAGAGACTCACGAGCCAATGGACGCGAGGACTGGAGCACCAGCTATGGCAATTTAGGATGGGCTGTAGGTTTGGAAACCAACTCTGAGGGTGAGGGGTATGAAAGAAAAATGATGTTGAAAATTATGGAGCTCCCTTATTTCGAGGGAACGGACCCGGTAGGATGGGTAACGAGAGCGGTGCAATTCTTTGAGATCCACGGAACCAAAACGGAAATGAAGATTCTGTTGGCCATGGTAAGCATGGAGGGTATGGCGATACATTGGTTTCGATGGTTGAAAAAGAAAATTCCGGAGTTAACTTGGGAAATACTGATTTGCGAGATGTTCAAAAGGTTCTGTGATCGTGGCAGCGCCAATCCATACGAGTATTTGGCAGCTATGAAACAAGAAGGGATGGTGGATGACTACGTGGAACAATTTGAGCCTTTAGCATCACACGTGGGGGAGTTGCCCGAGGAACAATACTTAGGATATTTCTTAAATGGTCTTAAGGAGAGCCTCAGGAGACGAGTGCGGGTCTTCGAACCTAAAGATGTTATGCGAGCCATTGAGTTGGCCAGATTACTGGAAGAAGAGTTCGCTGGAGAAGGTAGAAATCAAAAGGGAGGCTGGCAAAAAGAGCCAACAATGGTAACTGGAGGACGAACAGGGTCGATGGGCCAAAACCATGGCGCATGAGCCAGGCCCACAAACCTGGGAGTAGGTTCAAGGCAACTAGGGTTTGGATGGGGAGCAGGCAATAATGGGCTGAGAACTTCAAGCCCACTACCACCCACAGAGACCAGATCAAATTGGGAGAAATCAAGAGGTGGCCCCACAGGTTCGGTCAACCCTAGAAACACTAACAACAACTTCAATAGCACTGCCAGTGGAAATTTCATCAGCAGAGGAGGCCGACACTTATCTCATCAAGAATTCCTGGAAAAAAAAAAGAAGGGCCTCTGTTTTAGGTGCGACCAGCCCTACACTCCTCTACACAAGTGTGCCAACAAGTCCCTCAGGATCACAATTTTAGCCGAAGATGAAGGTGGGGAGAACGAAGAAGGGGACGACCGACGAAATGAAACAGAGGAGATATATGATGCCGTCGAAGAAGGGCAAGTGGCATTCGAGGTTATGGGAAACGCGGCAATGGAATTACCAATGTACACCCTAGGTGGAATTTCGCAACCCAAACGATGAAATTACATGGTAGTATAAGAGAGAACCCTATTGTAGTGATGATAGACAGCGGGGCTAGCCAAAATTTTATCTCCAGGACCGTCGCTGAGCAGTTGGGTTTGTTAATTGAAGACACTCCACAGTTCGGGGTGTGTCTGGGGACGGCCATAAGGCCCTATCAAGGGGAGTTTGTAAGGACTTGAGGGTTAGCCTTGGAGAAGTAGAATTAAAAGTGGAGAGCTATCTGTTTCAATTGGGATGATTTGATTTGATTTTGGAATATCTTGGCTAGAGAAGCTAGGGGAAGTTCGGTTCGATTGGGGGAAAATGACTATGAAGTTTATTTGGGAGGGGAAGGCTGTGACGTTGAGGGAAGACCCTGCATTATGTCACCTACCAATGACCTTAAAATCCCTAATGAAGGTAAGAGAAGTGGCGTTTCAAGGATTATTACTGTGGGCGTGTGATACACAACCACCTACGACTGAACAACAAGAATTGGGACAGCAGAAAATGGAAGAACTGAGGAAGTTATTATGGTCGTTCAGCAAGGTCTTTCAGGACTCAGGGGGGCTGCCGCCTCACCGAGACACAGACCATGCGATAGTCATTAAAAGGGGGGAAGGACCAGTGAGAGTTCGTCCTTACAGGTATGCTCATCACCAAAAGGATGAAATGGAGAGATTGGTTAGAGAAATGTTGTTGGCTGGTATAATTCAACCGAGCAGCTCTCCTTACTCGAGCCCGGTAATCTTGGTAAAGAAGAAAGATGGCAGTTGGCGTTTCTGTGTGGATTACAGAGCTCTAAATAACATTACCGTGCCTGACAAGTACCCCATACCAGTAATTGCAGAACTATTAGATGAGATTCATGGAGCACATTATTTTTCCAAGATTGACCTCAGGTCGGGCTATCATCAAATCCGGGTAAGAGATGCGGATATTCAAAAAACAGCGTTCCGGACTCATGAAGGACACTACGAGTTTGTAGTGATGCCTTTTGGCTTAATGAATGCACCCGCGACCTTTCAGGCGACAATGAATAATATATTCAGGCCATATCTCCGCAAGTTTGTATTGGTATTTTTCGACGATATCTTGGTCTACAGCTCTTGTTGGGCTCAACATATGGTTCATCTGGAGAAGGTCCTAACACTGTTGGCAGAGCACCATCTGGTGGCAAATGAAAAAAAGTGCTTGTTTGGGAAAAGAATGATTAATTATCTGGGTCATGTGATCAGTCAGGAGGGGGTTGCCGTGGATCAGGACAAGGTCAGAAGTGTGGTTGAGTGGCCAAAACCTCGGTCAGTAAAGGCTGTCCGCGGGTTCCTGGGATTAACCGGATATTACCGGAAGTTCGTGAAGGACTATGGGAAAATAACCAAGCCCCTTACGGAGTTACTTAAGAATGACCAATTCGAGTGGAATGAAGAGGCTCAACAAGCATTTGAGGAGCTTAAAAGTCGGTTGACATCCACACCGGTATTGGGAACCCCGAATTTCTCCGAAGAGTTCGAGATTAAGTGTGACGCCTCTGGGAGAGGTTTGGGTGCAGTGTTAATGCAGAAGAAAAGACCGTTGGCTTATTGTAGTAAGGCACTGAAGGAAAGGGCATTGGCCAAATCAACTTACGAAAAGGAGCTGATGGCTATGGTTTTGGCCATACAACATTGGCGACCGTATCTACTCGGGAGACGCTTCAAGGTTTACACGGATCAGCGGAGCCTGAAACATGTTCTGCAATAAGCCGTATTGACCCCAGATCAACAAAATTGGGTAGTTAAGTTGGTGGGATACGATTTTGAGGTGGTGTATAAACTGGGCAGTGAAAACAAAGCGGCTGATTCCCTATCTCGGCTGCAGGAGGAGGGAACCTTATCCGCGCTATCCATTCCGATTTGGGGGGATGAAGGACGCTTAGATCAAGCCATTCAGAGTGATCCTTGGATATCGCGGATGATTCGAGAGCTACAATATAATCCAGCTTCGCATCTTGGGTTTGTCATGTGTGATGGTCGATTACTCTTCAAGCAGAAGGTAGTCATTCCGGCTAACTCAGAATGGACATCCAAACTCTTGCGCGAGCTTCACAGTACACCTTTCGGGGGGCATTCAGGGGCTTTTCAAACGTACCGGCGGATAGGGGCAAGTGTGTGGTGGAAGGGAATTAAGAAAGATGTTTATCGATTTGTAGCAGAGTGTGACGTATGTCAGCGACAGAAATATCAAGCCATTTCCCCAGGTGGCCTGTTACAGCCCCTCCCGATTCCAGACGCAATTTGGGAGGACATTGCTATGGACTTCATAACTGGATTACCAAAGTCTAATGGGTTCGACGTTATCCTGGTTGTGGTGGATAGACTAAGCAAGTATGCGCATTTTCTTCTGCTCAAGCACCCTTACACAGCCAAAAAGGTTGCGGAAGTGTTCGCCAAAGAAATAGTCCGATTACATGGGGTGCCTAGTTCGATAGTGAGTGACCGAGACCCTTTATTCTTGAGCCACTTCTGGAGTGAATTTTTCAAGCTACAAGGCACTGATTTAAGGATGAGTTCGGCCTATCACCCAGAGACGGACGGGCAGACGGAGGTTCTCAACAGATGCCTAGAGACGTATCTGCGATGCTTTGCTTCTGAACAACCAAAGCAGTGGGCTAACTGGGTACCGTGGGCCGAATATTGGTATAATACCAACTATCAAGTCGCGATTGACACAACGCCTTTTGCAATAGTTTATGGGCGACCACCACCTATTCTACGCAAGTTCGATAAAACTGAGATCCGGGTTGAGGCAGTGGCGCATGAGCTGGGGGAAAGGGATGAAGCACTAAGCCACTTAAGAGTGAATCTCCAGCGGGCCCAAGAGAGGATGAAGAAGTTTGCTGATAGACACCGACGGGAGCTGTCATTTACAGAAGGGGAATGGGTGTATTTACGATTACGACCTCATCGACAACAATCAGTGTCTCGACGTATCAATGCAAAGTTGGCAGCACGTTATTACGGCCCATATCAGATTGTTCGAAAAATTGGCCCAGTTGCGTATCAGCTACAACTTCCTGCAGGGTCACGTGTTCATCCTATTTTTCATGTCTCTAATTTGAAGAAAGCAGTGGGAAGTCGTTTAGTGCAGGGCTCTTTGCCTAGAGATATGGGGGATGAGCTTACTGAATTGGTCACACCTGAAAGGGTCCTCGATCAACAAATGACTCGCCAGGGCCACCAAGTGATACGCCAAGGGTTGATTAAATGGAAACAAAGACCAGCGGAAGAGGCTACTTGGGAGGACTTAGATGACATCAATCAGCAGTTTCCTGAGTTTGGACTTGGGGACAAGTCCACTGCTTCCGAGGGTGGCATTGTTAGGGATGTTTGTTCTAATGAATTTCACAATGTTAACAGGGATATGAATGGGCCTCAACTACAATTGGAAGGTAGGCCCATGGATCAGGGGATGAGGAGGCACCCAATTTATAAAGTGTATTCCAGGAAGAAAACAGCAAAAGTGGAGGCACGTGTGATGGAGATTCGCCAAGATCCTGGGGCTGAATGATGGAGCCTTGGGGGGTGCTGACGTGGAGGGAAATTAGTTAGGATTAATGATGCACGTTTGTTTAGCCTGAGGGCAGGGGGCTTTTACATAGAGGGACGTAGGGGTGTGTGTGGGTGTGGTTTTTGATTCCTTTGTTTTCTGTTATAGAAATTCTCCACTGAGGAGGGCTCCCAGTTGTGGCTGGTTGAGGGAAGATTATCGTACTGTTACTTCTTTGATTTCTTTGTATGAACACAACTATTATAGTTGTTTATCTTTTATAAATTCAGTAGTCTGTTGCTTCCTTTCAAAGATAATTCAATTAATTGACGTTAATTGTTGGATTGAATTAAAGAGCAATTTTCAAACGTATCAATGTGTTTTGGGTATTGGAACAATTGTCATAAAATTATTTCGGAGTTGAAATACGCGAAAATGGTGAAAAACGACGTTACCGGGTGAGTTTCGGGCTTACCGGGTGTCCGTTGTCAAAACAGTGAATTGGTCATTGTTCGGGCAGCCTAAGAACTGCCCAAGTACTATTGGGGCTGACTTGGGCAGCCCCCGTGTGTATTGGTTGGTCGGTTCGAACAAAAACGATTTTTATGCTATTTTACGGAAAAATATTTTCGTAAAAGTTTCGCAGTGTTTCAAACTTATTTATGTCGTTATTTGATATCGAATAAATATGTTTAGGTGAAATATGAATGAATTATTCATATTGGGTATTGAATAATTTTTTTGGTAAGTTTAAAAGTTTTAAAGTTATGATTTCGCCCGAACAGCGCTTCCGCCTGCGCCTTTGAGAAAACCCCAACGCCTAGTGGACATGTTCATCGAGTAATTCGTAATTTGCATACACGATTTCAAAAATAAAGACAACAATACAGTGTCAAGAATCTGACTTTAAAAACCATGTTTGTTAATTTATAAGAAAATTGGATGGGAAGCATATCCCCGACCCAAAGAGGGCGTTCAAGCTGTTACTAGACGTAAAACCAGAGGAAGATGTGAGCCACAATCACAACTACTAGTACATATTGTTTCAATAATTGCTTTATTTTCTTTGCTTTGAATTACTGTTTTGATTTATTTTAATTTACTGTTTTGATTTCATTTACTTTAATTTTACCGACAATATCTAAACTTTTTGACTTTCACGATTTATTTTACTGTTAATCTGACAATTGTCATTTTGCAGGTGCTAGTGTTTTTATTACTCACCTTTTTTCTGGATCCATAAATTCAGCTAATCATTTCTTTCTTCGACACATCCAGATATGAAAGAGCAAAAACAGAGAAAACTTCAAGACGATGAGTCACTAATATCTGTGTATTTTTTGGAACTAGCGCTGGAACTAAACCAGAATTTTTTGAGGCTGCAGAAGAATTGGGTAGAGTTTTTACGAAAAGAAACATATACTTAGTATATGGTGGTGGCAATCTTGGATTGATGAGATGTGTTTCAAAGGTCGTGCAAAAAGATGTCAGTCAAGTTTTGGGGATCATTCCAAAACATTTGGCAGACGAAAACCTCATCGGAAAATCAAATAGAGAAGAATGCATTGTCTCAGATATGTCTGAAAGACTTATTGAAATGATTAGTCATGGTGACGCCTTTATTGCTTTACCATTTGGGCTGAGCACACTGGAAGAAATATTCACAGTGGCATCATGGGCGAACATAAATATTCACCGAAAACTCATTGAACTACTTAACATTGATCATTTTTTCGATTTTATTTTAGTATTCCTTAAGGATGCCAAAAGACTTGGGTTTATTTCGAAACTGGTAAAAGATATTGTCCTAACTGTAAGAAAGTCAATGAATTAATTGACCAACTTTTAGCTTATGAACCAAAAATCGACACCATTTTTTTCAAGTTGAACTGGTCTGATAATGATCGTGGCAAGAGGTGTAGTATCAACGTTATATTTCTCACACTGTTAATGTTCAAGCTGACAGTCATTGTGGATTTAGAGCAATAGACGCACTAATCGGGTATGGCGAAGAAGGTTGGGGTCAATTACGATGCGACCTTATTGAAGAGATTTAACAAAATAAGGATTTATATGATCGACTTTATCCATCAAACAGATGGGCAGACAATCTATTATACTTACTATATTTCTTCCAGTTGCCGGTACCAGAGGTCCATTGGATGGACTCGATGAGTTTAGGAATTGTCATCGCATCAAGATACAATATTGTACTGCATACATTTAGTGAGAATGTTTGAAGTTGTTGTACTCACTTGTCATTAAGGTCCTCTGTAGTTCCAGACCAAGAGGGTCAAGAAATAACTATTGCTCATGTTGGTAGACACTTCGTGTAAGTTTTCTTACACTCTCATTACCCTATATCACTCATCCCAACGTGGTGGTGAGAACATTCATCGTACGAAGCTAAAGAATGATCCACTTGTTATATGATACGTAATCAATTATGGTATGAAGTATTATATATATCACCAAGTGCGCCAGGAGAAGATTTTGGAGGCAACATATATTAGAATTTGTGTTTTTGTATTTTTAAGTGTAACTTTTTATATTATTACTTGTACTCTTCTTTAAAATATATTTTTTCTAACATACAAGAGAATATTTTTATTATACATAAAAAGTCTTAAATAAATTAAAAAAGAATCACAAAAATTAAATGAATAAATGAACGCAAAATAAATAATAATCAATTGGAAATATGTAATATTTATTAAACAAATTAAAAAAGAATAGATATATAAATAGTTAAAAAAATAATATAACTTTAACAAAAAAAAATTATGAATAAATATATTTAATTAATAAAATTAAAAAATTAAAAAATTAATTAATTAAACAAAATATTTTTATATAATGAATTTTGAGAAGAGGGACAACTTGATCATTTCAAGGGGACAAAGGGGACCTGATGGGGGATGTGAATTCCATTTGCTTTTAGTTTCGCCTTCCCGGAATGAGTTGATGCTAGGCCCCACATGTGCTCACTTATATGTTTAAATTTGAATGTCTGTTTATAGTTGTTCACAAATGTGGAATCTCGACAACTACGTAAAAATATTGAATTTTTATAAATTAATTCTAGAAAAACTCTAAAACTATGCCCGGATGTCAATTTTTATGGGTTATTCTCTTTTCATTAACCCATACTATCTCTAATTTATTATTCTTTGAAACATGAGAATGATCGGGGAATTCGGTCCACATATATGTAAAGTTCAACGTGCCATTTATGAAATTATTTGTCAAAATTCAAACATTTTTTTTTTATGCTTGAAAGTGGCCAATGACTTTATGTACAGCTGCTTAGCTCAATTGCCAAATTATTCCTTCATAAAATGTAACTTAAAATAAAAATTTAACTGCTATAATCTTAATTGAAATCTTAATAGAGAATATTGAAACATTTTTTTAATGGTAATCAAAATTCAATTGTAAGCCATGCAATTATTATATGGATTCAGATTCTCGGTAAACTTACATTAAACATGTCAAAATTAAAAATAAATTATCATGTACTCACGTTATATATTATTATATTAATTTAGATTCTCAGTAAATTTGTGTCAAAATAAAAATTATTTATTTATAGGGTTTTAAAAAAATCATATTATGATAGAATCTTTAGTATTTAACTCTAGCCAAATTTAAAAAATTACATTTAGTTTTATAATGTAAAATTATTAAAAGGGATAAGAAATTAGTCAAAAAAAAATCGAAAATAATAAATAAATTAAAATACACACCCTACGTGCAAGGGGGGTGTTTTTATTTTTAATTTTTTAATTTATTTTAAAATATAAATATCTCACTGGATATAAGTGTGAAAAAATACATATTATCGATATACAAATTATAAGTTTTAAAACAAGACCCACTGTCGATATATTTTGATTAAAAAAATAGGTTAAAATTGACTCTTACGTTTATAAGAAAATAATAATTTCAAAGTAATTATTTTTAAATACTCATATTTCTTTCATCCGGACTCCAAATCACAATATGTACAAATATATATACATTTAACATTCATACCTACAACTTTCATCAACAAACCTCTCTTAAATTCAGACTTATGTAATGACGAAATTAGCTTCAAAATTAATATGTCACACGTTCTTTACATTAACTGTTGCTATAGTCATATTGGTGACTAAAAGTTACATCATGTGTGCATCAGTCACATTGTTAACATTCAGTCACATTAGTTACCTCAATCACATTCCGACCCTCTATCATATTAAGCATAGTCACAATAAAATTTTACTTAAGTCACAAATAATTAAATTATAATCATATTTTTACCCACAGTCATAATATGACTATCAATTAGGTGACTAACAATATAGTCATGATTGTGCCTTAATTACATTTGTAACCCTAATCACATTGTCAAACCTTGATCATATTGAACACAATCACAATTGTAACATCAGTTATATTACCGACCCCATCCATATTTGTGATTTCATTCATATTAGTTACCTCAATCATATTGCCGAAGGCATTCAAAATATTTAAACATTTAAATAATTTTTTAATGATAATCAAAATTCAATATAGAATATTATATGAATTCACATTAACGGAAATCTTAATAGAGAATATTAAAATATTTTTTTAATGGTTATCAAAATTCAAATGTAAGCTATGCAATTATTATATGAATTCAGATTCTCCATAAACTTACATTAAACATGTCAAAATTAAAAATAAATTATTAAGTACTCAAGTTATATAGTATTACATGATTTTAGATTCTCTGTAAATTTACGTCAAAAAATAACAATAATTTATTTTTTATAATATTTATTTTAACAAAAAAAAAAAAGAGTAAATTTAGAAAAAACGGTTTATATTGGAATTGGTAAATAAACCAAAGAAAAGCCCAAGTCATAATATGCTTAACAGTGATCCATGAAAAATAAACCGACCCGGCCCAATATGAACATCCACGATCTCAATTCGCACGTGCAAGGCGCCGACTTGTTGAAGAGGATTTAATTGGAGTCGCGTTAAGAAAGACACACAATCGAGATTTGAAGCTCTGAACTTTGCTTTGGCCGCTGATGTTTGTTGATGGTTCATCGCCGGTGCCTTTGAAGAGGAGAAGACACACTAACGTTAATCCGATGGAAGCTGAATCAGCTAAGGTGCCGTTCTTCTCCTCCTCCATGTGTAATCTTTTCTTGATTTTGATGACAATTTCATTGGCTAATGATAGCTTAATTTTTTGTTGTAATTGTTTGATTCTTGAATAATCTTGATGTGGGTTTGTGCTCATTTGTTGAGAAGCCATTTTGGTTTTGTTCATGAGGGTATTTGAAGAGCCTAGAGATACTCATAGCAATTGATTTAACATATATGGTTTAATTTTGATAGCTTTTGGGGGATGTAAATTGATTTTTAATGTTCTGAAGGTTTCATTGAGTTGTATTGATTTGTGCTTTTGAACCACATCAAGATGTATTCATTCTTCTTTGATTTATTGTATTTGTCCTGAGCAAAAATCCCCCTTGTTTGCCTACTTTGAATTGAAAATTGTGTCTTGTACCACTGATTCTTATCCGGGTTTTTAATAGAGTGAAGTGTGGGGATAGGATTGCTATTTTCCAATTTTAAACTTTCTGTTTTTTCTTGCCATCCAAGAAATTTCTGTTTTTCTATTCTTGATGTTTCAAGGTA
>SKCR01000037.1:0-79879 GCA_019454045.1 Zanthoxylum bungeanum
AAGCAGATCAAAACCGGAAAAAGAAAAGATTTGTATGGAAAATGGGCTGTCGGCAATAGAAGTTTTTTCTTGATGAGTTGTGGAATGGAATGTAAAAAGGTTAGCCAACGGCCATCCACCCAGATTGAGTTGTGGAATGGAATGTAATGTTGTGGATGGGTTACGACCGTTGGGAGCGGCTGACCAAGTTCCTCTGTGGGAAGGTGCTGCGCCTGCTTAGCTACCAATCTTCAGTTTCACAGGTTACATGTACTGAAAGATCGGTCGGGTTGCTAGTCAGCCAAGGGCGAGGAGGGACGCCCATCAGGCCAGTCTTTGGAGCACCTATATAAACTCAAAGAATTCTTTACAAATTTTTGCACCAAACCTTTCATTGTTGGTTTCTATTAAGGTCCCAAGATCAATAATAAGCATGAAAAATGTGCAAATACAAATCGAAGAAGTTGCAGAATACTTACATTGATCGGTTGAGCGACGCGAGATGCAACAAAAACGAAATTCTGCCCACTGGTTGGTTCACGGCAGTGCAGTTTTTGAGCTCACTGGTTCAGCCTTCAATCAACAAGAAACCAAGCTCCAAGCTTCGTCATTTGATTCCCGGCTCATGGGTAGACTTCCCTATCACCTTCGCATGTCTCGTAAGTGTGCTAGCACTTGAGATTTTGCCACAAAATTCCACTATTGGCTTCCCACTGCTCACGGTTTTTCCATGAAAACAAAACAATAAAATACAGCCCTTGTTTGGGCGAGAGAGAGAAGAGGGAAAAGAGAGGAGAGATGATGAAATGTGTAATTAATTTTGGTTTATTTGTTTTCAAAAAACATATACCAAATTTTGGCTTTAGAAAAGTCAAACCAATTAAAGCCATCATTGCCAACCACACACATCAAGTCACATCACTCAATCAATCAATCAATCAATTATCACATCACTCAAAGTGACATGATTTGACGCTTGATGTGACGCTAGATGCGACTAGCGATTTCACGCTTGATTTGACGTGCCACACTCGAATTCGAAATGCGAATGTGTTTGTAAATAATCTCGGGCTCGGGTTCGCTAATTCCAAATTAACGAATTTTCGTTGCGTCGTAATTTGATGATTACGCCTAGCGAAGTCACTATTCACGTCGCTAACGAATTAATTCTAAATTAATTCGTTCGTCCGAATTAAAATCTAATTTTAATTCCGCGTCGAAATCCAATTTCATTTAATATATCGAATATATTAATTCTTTGATTAATTCCAATTTAATCGTTATCTCTCTTTAATGATATTTTATCCCAGATAAAATATCTCCGCAATTAATCCCAAATTAATTTTCTCTCTCATCTAATTAATCCCAGATTAATTTAGAGTGCGACTCATACGTCATCGGTGAATCTTTGGGAAGCGACCCATGAGATCCCCGGATATGTTGGCAGTAAATTCGGTCATCGGACTATCCGAACACGTAAGTACCTCGTACTACGCTTATACCGATTTACAAGACAAGGTTGGCCTCTAGCAAAGCGCCATGCCTACCCAATTCTCCAGAAATATCCTTACAGGAATAAAGGATCTATATCAGGCGTAGTATACGTAGTATTGCGTATTTCTGTCCAGTATCAGATGATCACGTGCTAGGCCTGGGGCTGGAATTGTGTCTGCCCCGTACGAAGCACATGTCGGATGTCTGGTAACTAGTCTCTATAATCGGATAAACATGACCTTGTCATTTTATCCCGATGAATGCAGTACTTAAGAGTACTAGTACCGTATCCTACGTGACCATCATCTCCATATGACTGGAGTGACACTTCCGTGTTGACATCACACCCAACACACTACGATTCTCAATATACCCAGCATTGGCGTACACAGAACCTGTTAAAGCCCTGGACGACCGCAACCAAAGTATATTGATTGTCGCAAGTATTAGCGGTGCAAGTCTCAGGTTAAGACCAAATACACCTACCCTGATTTCGGACTTCCATAGACACATAGTCATACTACCAATGGAATTCCGAGGGGGTCTATCCAGGGCGAAGCTGTTTCCCGTACCATCGGTAAAACACAACCTCCTATTACACTTGCATGAGTATCCTATACCCAAATATATGAGAACTATGACGTTTTGCCCTCACAAACGCGCACAAGTGTAATACTAGTCTTTTACATATTTATCGATGTCCAATCTCGATAATACTCTGACTAGGGATATTTAATGATTTATCCTTCGTGGACTGATACTGTCTCATATCATTCTCCATCCATGAATAAATCATAGGGACCTCTCATCATTTATACATCTAGGTGATCTAATCACAAATGATAAGAGTGCAATCTCCTTTGTCACATAGTTAATTTGTACAACAACACCATGATCTGTACAAATAGTGACGCTATGGGTCATAATTGTCCAACATTCATATATTGGGTTTATATAAGTGAGCAACTCTAAAGTTAAGAGTAAGCCACTGATTTTGAGGATCCTTAAGTCTAATTGACTAGAGGAACCTCGAGTTAAAATTTTGAGGTATTTGCCTAGGCTAGCACCAAGGGCAAAATACCCGTGCACTCAAGGCGTAGTCTTGCCGTTGAGTTTTGGCTTTGGTGTGTGCACCTTTGGAGGCCACACACTTGGGTGGCTCTTTGGAACGTGGAAGAGCTTGCTGAGTTCGAGAAAAGCTTGTAGATTGGAGGGAGGACTGGAGGAGTCTTCGGTTCAAGTAAGTCTTTTTCTTTCTTTATTTTAATTAGAGTTCTTATGATAGTTAGCATGTTTAGGTTTATGTTCTTTGCATGTTTTATGAGTTTTTATGCTTAGAATATATAGTAACATGTCTAGGCTTATAGAATAATAAAAATAAATGGGTCTTGGGCAAAGGGATAGCGGCATCATAATTTGATTTATTTAATTTTCCGCTGCGCATTCGCGGCCGCTTCCCAACAGCATGAGGACCAAAAGGACCTACGGTTCTAAGCTCCAATAATCTTGAAATATTAATAAAGCTGTTAATTAAATATTTCGAATCATTAACTCCGGGTTATTATACTAAAAACCCGAAGTTGCACTCTCGTTGCCACTAAATAAAAAAATGTGAATAGTAACATGAATAGTAACATGATTTGATTTATTTAATTTTCCGCTGCGCACTAGCGGTCGCTTCCCAACAGTGGTATCAGCGCGCTATTTTTGTTTTGATTAGTTTTCTCTCATTTGAACTCGAAATTGGGTGTGTAAAAGCGCTTTGGAAAGCTAACACCCTGAACTTAATTTTAGGCACAAGTTTTGAATGATTTGGTTAAGATTTGAATTGTGAAATTACATTTAAAGTTCACGCATCTCTAAAAAAATATGAATAGTAAATTTATTTGAATAAAATAAAATGCAATATCATAATTAAATATTAATCAAAGTTATTTAATGCCTAAAATAATTCCAACATATTAAAACTCATATGCTTGATGATTCTATGTATGATTAGAATTGGCATGATTATTTTAGGGTGCAAGCATCTAGAGACTTTCTAAGGAAACATAGAGTGTATTTCTTATCCCTTAGCTAAGTAATTATTCCGTGATGAACTTAGAGATTTATTAACTTTAAGGCTAATAAATATAAATAACTTGTTTATAATAAACGACATTATAAAAGATACAAGTGGGGTGGGACCAAGGCGTTAATAAAACTTTCCAAACTAAAGTTAATTTAACCAAAGGTATTACTAGAGTTAGATAATGATTTGGTGTCTTCCTTCACTCACTACCTTTTTATAGCAAAAAAGAAAAGTTGTGAAGACATCTAGATAATCATTTACTCAAAGCTTACCTTAAAGCATATTTAAAGTGTTTGACTAATTTGGAGGATCTATTGTTTATTCCTGTCACCAAGGCAATAAGAGCCTAAGAGGTAAGGGTATTTAAGAGAGTTCGCTCCACCCTCCCTCTGGGGAATTTTCAATGGAGGAATCCATTTGATAGTTATTCACTTAAACATGCTAAAATCCTCAATAATAATTGAAGTCTAAAATTTACCTCCCATTGTAAAGTATAGACCCAAATGGCTTAAACCGTATTGACATGACTAGGCTTTACCAGACTGACCAATACCAATTTGTCCCTAAATCATACTATTGACAATGGTTTGACTTTTCTGAGTCATAAGACGCAGCGACCCTTAGGCATGGTCTTATAACTTAGTGGCAAAGATTGGGTATCCACAAGGACTAGCATAAGCTATAACGACCGGCCCTAGTCGGAGTTATGAAATGATGATAATGGGATCCTTGCCCATAAGAAATCTATCATATTGGGGTTGATGCGATTTACTTAAAATTTTAAAACAATTGAGTGAGAGCAACTTCATAATATTAAAAGCCCATGTTATTATGAAACATTAATGAAAACATATTCATAATCTTAACATTCTCTCTTAACAGGTGGGTTAAAATATTTAACAAACATTCAAATGACAAACAGAGTATCACTTCGTTCCATCCTTGATGAGCATAAGCGCAAAGGGGACAACTACAATGACTGGTTTAGAAACCTTAAAATTGTCTTACGACAAGAAAAGATTTTCTATGTTCTTGAAAGACCATTTCCCCCTGAACCCGCATAAGATGCTGACCAAAATACATTTGATGCTTGGAAGAAACGCGTCGATGATGATGAGCAAGCAGTTTACATAATGCTTGGCTCTATGTCGGACGAACTTCAGAAAGATCACGCAGATATGGATGCTCAAACCATCATCTTTCACTT
The DNA here is from genome assembly GCA_019454045.1 of Zanthoxylum bungeanum. NCBI lineage: Eukaryota > Viridiplantae > Streptophyta > Magnoliopsida > Sapindales > Rutaceae > Zanthoxylum > Zanthoxylum bungeanum. The sequence continues at coordinate 4,752 of SKCR01000037.1, forward strand.
GAAGGAGTTGTATGCAACTTCCGTTCATACCGTGAGATTCCAAGTGTCATGTGCCTTATTCCAAACAAGGTATAAGGAAGGATCTGTTAGTGGACATGTGCTTAAGATGATTGGCCACATTGAAAAATTGGCCAACCTCGGGTTCATCATGGATCATGAGATAGGTCACGATCTAATTCTTCAGTCCTTACCATAAGACTTCTCTAACTTTATTATGTAGTTTCATCTGTCTGATAAAGAAGCTAATTTAGCAGAATTGCACAATCTGATAAAGCAAGCAGAGAAGGACTTGAAACCAGAGCTTAAAACCTCCGTCATGCTTACGGGTACGGACCTGAAGCCACGAGGCCAAAAGAAAAATAAGGGCAAGGCCAAGGCTCCAGATCACCTAAAGCCCAATGGTAAGGTGGAGAAGAAAAAAGGAAATGGGAAATGTTTCTTTTGTGGAAAGAAGGGTCATTGGAAGAAAGACTGCAGACCCTTGAAAGCCAAGGAAGCTAGGGAAGCCCAAGAGGCCAAGAAGCCCAATGATTCAGGTATGTTGTATATGATTGAACTATATTCTCAAAACTTTGAACCTTCTACTTGGGTGCTTGACACCGGTTGTGGGACTCACTTGTGTAACAATGTGTAGGGCCTGAGAAACAGTAGGAGACTCCGTCATGGGGAGGTTGACTTATGCATGTGTAATGGAGCAAAACTGGCTGCATTGTGCGTGGGGACTTATTCACTAGTTTTTGCCGAATGGTTTAGTTTTAGACTTAGAAGATTGTGTTTATGTACATTCTCTAGTAAAGAATATCATTTCAATTTTTTCTTTATGTAATAAAGGCTTTTAATGCCTAATAAGTTGTAATGAATGTTCTATTTATTTCAATGAAATAAAATATGGAGATGGTATTTTGAATAATGGTATCTATGTCTTACAAACTAACAAAGAATGTTCAACCTCTAATATATACAACATTAACTTGAATAATCTCAATGAATCACTTCTATGGCACAGTCACTTAGGTCATATCAATGAAACAAGATTAACTAAGCTACATAAGGATGAATATTTCAGACCCTTCAAATATGAACCTTATGGAACTTGTGAGTCTTGTTTACTTGGTAAAATGACCAAATTACCCTTCAAAGGTAAATGACAGCGTGCAGCAGAGACATTAGAACTCATACACTCTGATGTATGCGGACCAATGTTAGTCACCGCTAGTGGTGGATTCTCATACTTCATTACCTTTATCGATGATCACTCGCGATATGGGTATGTGTACCTTATGCGGTACAAATCTGAAGCCTTTGAGAAATTCAAAGTCTTCAAAACTGAAGTAGAAAACCAACTTAATAAAAGTATTAAGTCACTAAGGTCTGACCGATGTGGTGAATACTTAAGCGATGAATTTCAAGATTACTTGAGAGAAAATGGCATTATTTCCCAGTGGACTCCTCCGGGAACTCCACAACATAATGGGGTCTCCGAAAGGAGAAATCAGACATTATTAGATATGGTCCGATCAATGATGCCAGACACGGATCTACCTCTTTCATTTTGGGGTATTGCTTTAGAAACTGCAACACTACTACTAAACCAAGTTCATTCCAAGATTGTTAGTCAAACACCATATGAGTTATGGTATGGGAAACGTCATAGTCTTAGTTATCTAAGAGTTTGGGGATGTGACGCATATGTTAAGCTCACACAAACTAACAAATTGGATGATAGGGCAATGAAATGTAAGTTTGTAGGATATGCCTTGAACTCAAAAGCATACATGTTCTACGTCCCAAATGAACAAAGAACATTTGTCTCATGAAATGCTAAATTTCTAGAGAATGAATTCCTTCTCAAGAAACATAGTGGGAGTAAATTGACCTCGATGAGGTACGGGAAGAACAAACTAACAAAGAACTAAACCCCATGCCCCTCAAAAGGGTAGCGACGGAACAACCACAAGGTTATGAACTTAGAAGGTCTAGTAGGGAAAGACATGAGCCTGAAAGATATGGTTTCCATATTGATGAGGAACATGATCAGATCATTGATAATGACGATCCCCTAGTTATGACGAAGCAATGCGTGACATTAATTCAGTCAAGTGGCTTGAGGCCATGAAATCCGAAATAGACTCTATGTATCAGAATCAAGTCTGGGACTTGGTGGATGCACCTGAAGGGATAAATGTTAGACAATTATGACCCATAGCGTCACTATTTGTAAAAGACATTGTGGTTTTTGTAAAAATTAATTATGTAGCAATGGAAATTGCATTTTATCATTTTGTAATTTGATTACTTATATAGATAAATGATAAAAGTCCTTATGATTAGTTCCGGATTATAAGATATGAGACAATATCAATCCATAACGGTTTAATCATTAAATATCCCTATTCGTAGTATTATCGAGATTGGACATCGATAATGCAGAATAGACTAGTATTGCACTTGTACGTGTTATGGAAGCGTAACGGCATAGTTATCATATATTTAAGTATTGGATACTTATGCAAGTGTGATAAGAGGTTGTGTTTACCGATGGTACGGAAACAGCTTCGCTCTGGATAGACCCCACGGAATCCCATTGGTAGTATGACTATGTGTCTATGGGAGTCCACACCAGGGTAGGTGTATTTGGTCTTAACCTGAGACTTGCATCGCAAATACTTGCGACAATAATACGCTTTGGTTTTGGTCGTCCAGGACTTTAACAGGTTATGTGTACGCCTCTTCTGGGTTGATTGAGAATCGTAGTGTATTGGGTGTGATGTCAAGATGGAAGTATCACTTCAGTCATATGGAGATGATGATCACACATGGATACAGAACTAGTACTCTAATTTGGTTGCAACCATCGGGATAATATAACATGGTCATGATTATCCGATTAAAGAGACTAGTTGCTTGTAATCCGATATATGCTTCGTACGGGGCATACACTATTCCAGCCCCAGGCCTTGCATGTGACATCCGATACTGGATCGTAATACGCAATACTATGTATACTACGTGTGACATAGATTAAATATTCCATTAAGAATATTTCTGGAGAATTGGGTAGGCACGGTGCTTTGCTAGAAGCCAACCATGTCTCGTAAATCGGTAAAAACGTAGTACGAGGTACATATGTGTTCGGATAGTCCGACGACCGGATTTACTGCCAACATATCCAGGGATCTCATGGGTCGCTTCCCGAAGATTCACCGATGACGAATGATTCGAACTTAATTAATCTGGGATTAATTACAAAGAGATTTTATCTGGGATAAAATACTATTTGAAGATAGAGAACGATTAATTTAGAATTAATCGTTAAAGTAATATATTCGATATATTAAAAGAAATTAGATTTCGACGCAGAATTAAATTAGATTTTAATTCGGGCTAACGAATTAATTAGAATTAATTCGCTAGCGACGTGAATAGTAATTTTACTTGGCATTATTATTTAATTAAATTTGATTTCATTACGTCGCAACGGAAAATTCGTTAATTCAGAATTAACGAACCCGAGCCCGGAATGTGTTTGCGAGGCCACTTCGATTTTGAATCAAGTGCGGCCACAAGTCACATCGCTCGTCACATCCCATGTCACTTTAGTGATGGATGTCAAGTCACCTTTTGGTGAATGACAACCAATCACTATTCATGATGGTGGTTGTTGAGGGCATTAAATGCCATTTTCCCTCCCTTTTTCATTTTGCTTTTTGGAAAAACTATTACCAAATGTTGAAAAGGATTTTGGCATAAGTTTTTTGAAAAAAAAAATACAAAAATTAGAAACTCTCTCTCTCTCTCAAGGCCAAAAAACCGTGAGCCTCCATGGAAGAACAAGGAAAATTGTTTTCTTTCTTCACTTGCTAGCACACTTCAAGGATCATTCAAGGTGTTAGGGAAACCTACCTTTGAGCTTGGAATCAACACAAAGCTTGGAGCTTGGATTCAACTTTTAAAGGGACACCTTGGCCGAAAACTTCAAGGAGAAATTTTTGATATCAACACATCCAACAATCGTTCAAAGTGAGTATGATTCCGCCATATCTCCTTTGTATTCACATGTTTTTATGCTTAAATATGATCTTGGGAATGCCTTAGAAACCAACAATGGTATCATGGAGCCTAATTTGAGCATGAAAAATATTAGGGTAAAATTTGGGTAAATTGGATTTGAGCATGATTTAACAAATTATTTGTTTGAGCATGCTTGTATATGGATAACTTGGAGTTATTTATGATCAATTTCATGAAAAATTAATTGGATCAATTTTTGCCCAAAATGTTGGCTTGGCCGAATGCTAGTAGCCCTAAATAGTCATGGTAAAATTTTTTCTTTTGATCATTGGATGAGTTTGAAGACTTGGGAAATGTTGATTTGAGACTCAATTGGATTGAAATCGGAATCGGACAATAAACCCTCAAAATGCCGTGACCAAGATGAGCATGAAATGAGTTGATTTTTTATTTCAAAATGTTGGACATGAGTTGAACAAATTAATACATGATTAATTGATTAAATTAGTATTTTGGAAATATTAATTTAGATAATTAATTGGTGTGTAATACACTTTATTAATTGAATTTTGAAATTAGAAAATTAAAATTTAATTAGTTGGGCTTGATTTAGAATTGGGCTTATAATGTTGTATTTGGGCCTAATGGGCTTGGTTGGGCCAAGTTGGTTTAGGTCAATTGGATTGGATCCAAATTGGGCCTAAATCATTCCATTAAGTCCAAATAGGACAAATGGGCCTTTTATGTTTAATTGGGCCTATGGGCATAAATTGGTTTCTTGGCAATATGGTGATTCCTTAATTGGGCTTTGGTATTTGGGTTTGACCCATATTGACCAAAGTCCATGCCTTAAGAAATTAATTGAAAGCCCATTGGACTTTAATTAAACTACATTGGATGTTAATTGGGCTTTGAGACCCATTTTGATTAGATTTGGAATCTAAGTCTTAAAGGCACATTAAAAGGTGTAGTTATTTAATTTGGAATTAAATATGGAATTAGTATTGAATACGAATTAAATTAGATTTAAATTGTAGTTCGATATAATTCAAGAATTCGTACTTTGAGTACTTATTCTCAAGCGAGTTGGACTTGCGTAAAATCAAATCGTTGTTTGAACATTGGATGATCACTTTATTCAAGATTAATTAATTGGATTAGATTGATTGAATAACATGCTTTGTGTGAATACATGGATGTGTTGAATGAATAATGTATATCAGATGGATATTAGATGGGAAATGGCAATTTTGGAAATTGTTGTAAATTTAGAATTTATTAAATTAGACCTGCGTGTCCAGCCTTATCTCTCTTGATTCTTTGTATTCTCTTCTCACCTAATTCCCCTCAATGTTAATGAGTTTTCTTATTGTGTTATGTAATTGGGTAGAAGTAAGAATAGTGCTAGCCGGGGAGAGGAAATGGAGTGATTTGCTCTAGGAACAATCTGTGAGATATCCATTTGCATATCGTTATTAATTTATTTTCATGCCTTATTATGCTTTTAGAATGCATGCTTAAGGGTGTATGATGAGACCTAACAACGATAATAAATTGGTTGCCAATTTACACAAAAAACCCTCAATAAATATTAAGCGTTTTCCTTCCATTGAGTGATTCTTACTCAAGATCCAAGATTGGCACTGGTTTGTTGGCCAAAGTCAAGACCTTTGTCCATCGCGGATGTGTTTGAATCATGAATGCTTTGTTCCATATCGTATGTCTTGTCCAAGTTTTGATTTTTTGGCCAAAGTCAAGATCACTTCTTGTCCATCGACATCGATTACGAAACTTTCCAAAGTCAATGGGTTCCGCTTAACTGGAATCATTAAGCTTGTTGTGCCAAAGCCAAGGCTTAGTTGATTCAGAGGAAAAAGGTTAGGAAAATATATTGGATATATTGGCATATATATTGTATATATGTTTCGGACTTGGAGGTCCACCTACCGGATCTAGGAATTGGATGAGATCCAATTGATCTTTGAGATTCTACCTAGTTAAATATCATACAGCTTGTTGGCCAAAGTCAAGGTTGTGTGTTATTTAACGGGATCCTAGCCCACTAGGAAATTAGGTTTCCCGAGTACTCAACAGAGGGTTAGAGACTCGCCGAAAAAATAGTGGGGGGCTAGTATTGAATTTTCAATTTCGTTCAAATACTTAGCTTTACGCGCTTTCAAATATTATTTCGTCAATTATTTTATTAGTTGGACTAATATATTATTATTTTTCTTGTAACAGTTAGACTGTACCCATACATCGTTGATCGAATAGTTGGACTATTGCGGTTAAGATGACATGAAAGTTAAGCATTAGGGATATTGTAATGTTTGACAACGTCTTTAATGGCACAAACTTTCAGGACTGGGATATGAATCTCAGAATAGTTCTGGGATCCGAGAAGTTACTCTACACTATAGAGCAACCTCTTGGGCCTAAGCCCTGACCTAATCAGTTGCTTGAGCTAGAGCTTTGGAAGACTCATAGCGATGACAATGCGACTGCTCAATCGGTAATGCTTGCCGCTATGACTTCGCAATTCCGTCGTCAAAACAAGGGATTGGATCCCTATGAGATGATGGTGAAGTTGCATGATCTTCACCGATCTAACCTTAGATCGCAAAGATATGAGTTGCAGAAGAAGCTCTTCCGTGCTCGCATGTCAGAGGGTACGTCTGTTGAGCACCATGTCTCACAGATGATTGCTGACATTGAGCAACTCGGACAGATGGGCATATTCTTCAAGGCTGAGACTTCAGTGGATTTGATCCTACAGTCTCTCCCCGACACTTGGAGTGGGTTCATCATGAACTACAACATGTTGAACCAAGACCAAACTCTTGGAGAGTTGATGTCCACTCTGCGTGAGGCATAAAATGAACTCCTTAAGGGCAAGAAGCGCGAGGCGCACTATGCTTCAACATCTCAGACTCCGAGGGCTTGGCCCAAGGCGACTAAAGGTGTTAAGAATAAGAAGCATAAGAAGAAGGGCAAGGCCAAATCGTCAAAGGGTTCTGGGAAACCCAAGGACAAATCCCAAGATGTATGCTTGCAGTGCGGAAAGCGGGGTTACTGAAAGCGTGACTGCCGCGAGTACAAGGCACACATGAAGGAAATTAAAGCGGGCAAGGCACCGGATTCAGGTATGTTTGTTATATAAATAAACATGTCTACTTTTAGTCTTAAAAATTCGATTTTTGATTCTGGTTGTGGAACTCATATATGTACTGATGTGCATGATCTGCAGATTAGCATGAGACTGGCCTCAGGAGAGATTGACCTCCGCGTTGGAAATGGGACACATGTCGCCGTTTTGGCCGTTGGCACTTTTGTTTTGGAACTGCGCTCGGGGCATGTACTTAAACTTTCAGACTGTTATTATGTACCTAGTTTGACTAGGAATATTATTTCTGTATCTATGTTAACCCAATGTGGGTATACTTTTGTATTTAGAAACACTGGGTGTTTTATGTATAAAAATGATATGGAAATTTACACTGCTGATGTAAATATTGGTCTATATATTTTGAATATGAATCGATCTCAAACATATTCTGTAACAAATAAAAGGCTTAAAGTAAGTAACAAAGATTAAACTTATATGTGGCATTGTCGTCTGGGACATATAAACAAGACACGCATATCCACACTTTCGAAGAGTGGGTACTTGGACGGATTTGATCCAAATTCATATGACGTCTGTGAATCTTGTTTATTAGGCAAGATGCCTAAATCACCTTTTAGCGGTAAAGGTGCACGTGCCACCGAACTATTAGCCCTTGTTCATAGTGACGTTTGTGGGCCCATGTCTAGCCAGGCTAGAGGTGGATATAAATACTTCGTAACCTTTACGGATGATGCATTCCGTTATGGTTATGTGTATCTTATGAGACACAAGTCGGAAACCTTTGAGAAATTTAAAGAGTTTCGACACGAAGTAGAAAAACAGACCGGCAAAAGTATTAAGACATTACGGTCGGACCGTGGTGGAAAATACTTAAGCAATGAGTTTCTTGATTACCTGAAAGAATATGGTATTCTTTCACAGTGGACTCCTCCCGGAACACCGCAATTAAACGGTGTGTCCGAACGGAGAAACCGAACTTTGTTAGACATGGTGAGGTCTATGATGAGTCGCACAGAGCTACCTATTTCCTTCTGGGGATATGCATTGAACAATGCAATACTTATTTTGAATAAGGTTCCGTCAAAGTCTGTTCAACAGACTCCGTATGAGATATTGACAGGAAAGAAACCGGGTTTCTCATTCCTGAAGATTTGGGGTTGCTGGGCATACGTCAACTGTTTGGAAGGTACCAAACTAGAACCCAAATCGGATAAATGCCTATTTGTAGGATATCCTAGGGAAACCAAAGGATATTACTTCTATCACCCACAAGAGAACAAAGTATTTATTGCTCTACATGCGGTTTTCCTTGAGAAGGAATTCCTAAATGCAGTGATAAATGGGAGGAAAGTAGAACTCGATGAAAATAATAGTGATACTGTTCCTGGAACAGAATCCTTAACGGAACATGAACAGTCCATCAGGGATGAGACTGTACCACAATCTTCGAATACACAAGGACCGTGTAGGTCGGAGAGAGTCAGAAAACAACCTGAGAGGTATGTGTTTCTGATCTCACCTCATATGTATATTAATCTTATTGAGGAAGATGAGCCGGCTACGTATGAGGAAGCGATACAAGGTATCGACTCCGGTTTATGGCAAGATGCCATGAATTCCGAAATGGATTCCATGTACACCAACCAAGTTTGGACACTGGTTGATGCACCAGAAGGCGTAAAGCCTATTGGTTGCAAATGGGTCTTCAAGAGGAAGACCGACATGGATGGCAACATACAAACGTACAAAGCTAGGCTTGTAGCGAAAGGGTATCGTCAACGACATGGTGTCGATTACGACGAAACTTTTCACCCGTTGCCATGATTAAATCTATTCGGATAATGCTTGCTATTGTTGCATATTTCGATTACGAGATATGGCAGATGGACGTCAAAATTGCTTTCCTTAACAGAAACCTTTTAGAGGATGTTTATATGCAACAACCTGATGGTTTTGTCGTACCAAGACTTGCAAACAAGGTTTGTAAGTTAAATCGATCCATTTATGGATTGAAGCAAGCATCGCGTTCTTGGAACCAACGTTTTGATGAGATCATAAAAGAATATGATTTCGTTCAAAATGAAGATGATCCTTGTGTATATAAGAAGGTTAGTGGGAGCGCACTGACATTCATTGTCCTTTACCTTGATGATGTATTGCTTATTGGCAATGACATTCCCATGTTAACATCGGTGAAAGCTTGGCTTTCATTAAAATTCTCCATGAAGGATCTGAGAGAATCAACCTTTATTATAGGAATAAAGATCTACCGGGATAGATCTAGAAAGCTGCTTGGACTCTCCCAGAGTACGTACATTGACAAAGTGTTGAAGAGATTCAACATGGATCAGTCCAAGAGGGGATTGTTGCCAGTGTCACATGGCGTCACTCTATCTAAGGACATGTGTCCTAAAACTCAAGATGAGAGAGACAACATGAGTCGGATACCGTTCGCCTCGGTAGTCGGATCGACCATGTATGCCATGATATGTACGCGACCTGATGTCTCGTATGCTTTGAGCATGTGTAGTCGCTATCAGGCCGATCCAGGTGATAGTCACTGGATGGCGGTTAAGAATATCCTAAAATATCTTAGACGAACTAAGGATGCTTTCTTAATCTATAGAGATGAAGAACTTGAGGTAACTGGGTATACTGATGCAAGTTTCCAAACCGATAAAGACGACTGTAAGTCACAATCCGGGTACATATTTTTTTTGAATAACGGAGCAGTAAATTGAAAAATCTTCCAAGCAAGAGACTGTTGCCGATTCAACAACTGAAGCAGAGTATATTGTTACAGCTGAAGCAGCAAAATAGGCAGTTTGGATCCGTAAATTCCTAATTGGATTAGGAGTAGTTTCGTTAGCAGCTGAGCCCGTTCCATTATATTGTGACAATAACGGAGCTATAGCACAGGCTAAGGAACCGCAGTCTCAACAACGATCCAAGCATGTTCTTCGACGTTTCCATCTGATTCGTGAGATCATACATCGTGGCAATGTGAAGATCGAGAAGGTCGCATCAGATGACAACATTGCAGATCCGCTGACGAAAGCTATTCCTCAGCAAAAGTTTGAGCGACATATACATAGTTCAGGTATTAGATGCTTGAGTGACTGGCTATAGGCCAAGTGGGACATTGTTAGACAATTATGACCCATAGCGTCACTATTTGTAAAAGACATTGTGGTTTTTGTACAAATTAATTATGTAGCAATGGAAATTGCATTTTATCATTTTGTAATTTGATTACTTATATAGATAAATGATAAAAGTCCTTATGATTAGTTCCGGATTATAAGATATGAGACAATATCAATCCATAACGGTTTAATCATTAAATATCCCTAGTCGTAGTATTATCAAGATTGGACATCGATAATGCAGAATAGACTAGTATTGCACTTGTGCGTGTTATGGAAGCGTAACGACATAGTTATCATATATTTAAGTATTGGATACTTATGCAAGTGTGATAAGAGGTTGTGTTTACCGATAGTACGAGGTACGTACGTGTTCGGATAGTCCGACGACTAGATTTACTGCCAACATATCCAGGGATCTCATGGGTCGCTTCCCGAAGATTCACCGATGACGAATGATTCGAACTTAATTAATCTAGGATTAATTACCGATAGATTTTATCTGGGATAAAATACTATTTGAAGATAGAGAACGATTAATTTAGAATTAATCGTTAAAGTAATATATTCGATATATTAAACGAAATTAGATTTCGATGCGGAATTAAAATTGGATTTTAATTCGGGCTAACGAATTAATTTAGAATTAATTCGCTAGCGACGTGAATAGTAATTTTGCTTGGCATTATTATTTAATTAAATTTGATTTAATTACGTCGCAACGGAAAATTCGTTAATTCGGAATTAACGAACCTGAGCCCGGAATATGTTTGCGAGGCCCCTCCGATTTTGAATCAAGTGCGGCCACAAGTCACATCGCTCGTCACATCCCATGTCACTTTAGTGATGGATGTCAAGTCACCTTTTGGTGAATGACAACCAATCACTATTCATGGTGGTGGTTGTTGAGGGCATTGAATGCCATTTTCCCTCCCTTTTTCATTTTGCTTTTTGGAAAAGCTATTACCAAATGTTGAAAAGGATTTTGGCATAACTTTTTTGAAAAAAAAAAATACAAAAATTAGAAACTCTCTCTCTCTCTCAAGGCCAAAAAACCGTGAGCCTCCATTGAAGAACAAGGAAAATTGTTTTCTTTCTTCACTTGCTAGCACACTTCAAGGATCATTCAAGGTGTTAGGGAAACCCACCTTTGAGCTTGGAATCAACACAAAGCTTGGAGCTTGGATTCAACTTTTAAAGGGACACCTTGGCCGAAAACTTCAAGGAGAAATTTTTGATATCAACACATCCAACAACCGTTCAAAGTGAGTATGATTCCGCCATATCTCCTTTTTGTATTCACATATTTGTATGCTTAAATATAATCTTGGGAATGCCTTAGAAACAAACAATAAATCCCATAGGCTGAAAGTGGATTTACAAACGTAAAACTGATGCAGAAGGCAACATCTAAACCTATAAGGCTAGGTTGGTGGCGAAAGGTTATAGACAAATCCAAGGAATTGACTATGATCAAACCTTCTCGCTTGTTGCAATGATAAAGTCCATTCGAATTTTACTGGTACTAGCTGCACACTTTGATTATGAGATTTGGCAGATGGATGTCGAAACAACTTTCCTTAATGGGAACCTCGTAGAGGAAGTCTATATGACACAACCTGAGATGATCATAATAAAGTATGCAAGCTTAAAAGATATATTTATGGACTCAAGCAAGCCTCATGAAGGTGGAATATATGATTTGATGAGACAATCAAAGAATTTGACTTCATCAAAAATGTACGAGCCTTGTGTTTATAGGAAAGGTAGTGGGAGTGCTGTTGTATTTCTTGTATTATATGTCGATGACATATTAATCATCGGGAATGATATTCCCTTGATGCAAGCCACCAAGCAATGGTTATCTCAGAATTTCTCCATGAAAGATTTGGGAGAAGCAGCCTACATCCTCGACATTAAGATCTACCGTAATAGATCTAAGAGTTTGTTAGGACTTTCTCAATCTACATACATAGATAAAATTTTGAAAAGATTTAAAATGGAAGATTCCAAAAGAGGTAATTTACCTACTTGTCATGGAATCAAATTATCTAAGGAGCAATGTCCACATACTCCTTCAGATAGAGAGCGTATGAGTAGGATCCCTTATGCTTCAGCAATATGATCGATCATGTACGCCATGCTATGTACAAGACCTGATGTCTCTTATGCTCTTAGCATAACGAGCAGGTATCAGGAAAATCCTGGTGAGCAACACTAGACTGCTGTCAAAACAATCCTCAAGTATCTGAGAAGAACTAAGGATGTGTTCTTGACATACGAAGATTGTTCTGAGATGAAAGTCATTGGTTACTGTGATATGAGATTTTAGACCGATAGAGATGACAACAAATCGCAAACATAATATCTATTTACTTTGAATGGCGGTGCTTTCAGTTGGAAAAGCTCAAAGTAATCAACTACAGCGGACTCCACCACTGAAACCGAGTATATTGCAGCATTTGAGGCAACTAAGAAGCAGTCTGGGTAAAGAAGTTCATCATGGAGCTGGAAGTGATTCCAGCGATAAAGAATGGCATCACGATGTACTGTGACAACACGGGTGCCATTGCTCAATCAAAGGAACCAAGGTCCCACCAGAAATCCAAGCATGTACTCAGGCGATTTCATCTAATCAGAGAGATTGTTGAGAGAAAAGAAGTTATTATAGAGAAAATACCCACAGAAGATAATCTTGTAGATTCTATGACTATAGGGCTGACTCAACAAAAGCATGATAGACACATCCGAGAGTATGGTTTCCAGATTCATACTAGTTGGCTATAGTGCAAGTGGGAGATTGTTAGGGATATGCCCTATACCCAACTTGTGGATGGGCTATATGTACATGTATTTGTAATATTTTCATTAATTAATAAAATGACAATCTTTATTTTACGTGTCTTACATAACTTATATAAATCATCAAACACTGTAATAAAGCCCTTGGAGTAATAAGATGATGGCTTCCACGCCTTATGAGAATCATTACTCTTAAACGTTCCTAGTCATAGTTTTGTGAATAATCTGGGCGTTCACAAAGCGGAGAGACTAGCATGATGATATGATCCACCCTTAAATGGGGTAGCCGATCTCATAGGCTACTAGCGGAGATCTGTCCGCTTGGTGTATCACATGGATGCATGAGTTGCTCGTGTCATCGAACTGACTGCCGAAAGTTTTCACATGGAGTGTTTATCCAATGTGTCTGTGAGAACTTTCATGTATCGATTGTATGACTAGTCCTTAGGCTTGAGGTCTTTACAATCTTATGTGTGGATCAAATAACTTTGACATTCTCCTTCCCCGGTTCAAAAGATCCGGTCATAAGGGTATGATTGGGTCATTTGTTGAAACACATGAAGTTTGTAAAGATATAACAGAGAATCACCACTCTCTCGGATAATATTTTCTTATAAGAGTAGTATACCAGTTCGCAGGTTGATATGTGTGATATGTACTTGAGACTGTGGCCGCAGCGGAAGAATCATATGAGATTCTTGGGTTAGCACGATTCATGACACTATCAACATCATACCTTTGACTATATGGGTAGACACTTTCCATACCCTAGGTCAAACGGTGGGGATACAGTGAGGCGAGGGACCGTATCATATGTAAATCACATACAAAATGGGTAAATATATTTCCTTCTCATTTGAGGGCCTTGGCATGTTGCTAGATGTCAACCTTGGTCATTGAAATCAAACGACCATCTGATTGGAGGATAATTTTTTTCCGATTAAATTATCATGATTCATTTCATGTCCAACTTGAGGGGAACCCAAAAGGTCACACACAACAAAGTCGAAATCAATGGTTAACAGTGCACAGTACAAATTTAACAGCATATATGATTGCTGTAGGAATTGTTCATAAATGGTTCAATGTGTTTAATTATTGAACAGATCATTTATGAGGTTCCATAGTGGCTTAGAGATTGGTGAATGACGATAGGGGCACTTTGGGAATTGGAATAAATAAAAAAAAAAAAAAATGTGAATAGTAATGTGAATAGTAACATGAATAGTAAATTTTTTTTATTTGTTATTTGTTTTGAATTCCAATTCGGCCCAAACTCTTATTAGGGTTTTATAATCTCATTAAACCACTAAATTAAGATCCAATGGCTAAGATTAAATTATCTTTTATCCCACATCGGATTCTTAATTAATTTTGTTATCTTTGGAGCACCTATATAAACCCAAAGAATTCTTTACAAATTTTTGCACCAAACCTTTCATATCTTGGGTTTATATAAGTGAACAACTCTAAAGTTTAAGAGTAAGCCACTGATTTTGAGGATCCTTTGACTAGAGGAACCTCGAGTTAAAGGTTTTGAGGTATTTGCCTACGCTGACACCAATGGCAAAATACCCGTGCACTCAAGGCGTAGTCTTGCCGTTGAGTTTTGGCTTTGGTGTGTGCACTTTTGGAGGCCACACACTTGGGTGGCTCTTTGGAATGTGGAAGAGCTTGCTGAGTTCGAGAAAAGCTTATAGATTGGAGGGAGGACTGGAGAAGTCTTCAGTTCAAGTAAGTCTTTTTCTTTCTTTATTTTAATTAGAGTTCTTATGATAGTTAGCATGTTTAGGTTTATGTTCTTTGCATGTTTTATGAGTTTTTATGCTTAGAATATATAGTAACATGCCTAGGCTTGTAGAATAATCAAAATAAATGGGTCTTGGGAAAAAGGATAGCGACATCATAATTTGATTTATTTAATTTTCCGCTGTGCACTCGCGGCCGCTTCCCAACAGCACGTGGACCAAATGGACCTACGGTTCTAAGCTCCAATAATCTCGAAGTATTAATAAAGCTCTTAATTAAATATTTAGAATTATTAACTCCGGGTTATTCCACTAAAAACCCGAAGTTGCACTCTCGTTGCCGTAGATAATATATTAAGTTGAACCAAGTCGGTGTCTATCGATATAGTCACTACATATAGATTAACCCTTCACGAGTATCTCGTAATTAGAGCCGGGTCATAATGTTCGTTATACCCCTCTAATTATTTTACCTTAAGTACCATTGATTCTCTAATGAACAATTGATTCATAACCATTAATGAATTTTAATCTTTCTATTCGTAATAGAAAGACTTGAGCGCTCTAACCGTTCAAATACCGAATCAACCCTTAAGAAAGATACTCATCTACTTCTCGTAAGAATGAGTGAACTTCATGTCTATGTAAAACGTTCCCAGCTACACAATAGACCATGTCCCCAATGTACGTAGCTATTGGTCGGGACTGCTACACCAACCTCACCTTTGTAAATCAAAGGATATAGCCTGCCATGCAGGAGTTCATAGTACACTCAGGATTAAGATCAATCCATATATGACCATCTAATAGATCGAAATGACTTTATTTTTTTAACGGATGTTATAAAAATGTCATTTCCATCTGGGTCCAATCCTATATGATCACATCATACAAGGTGCCTCCATTCTCATGTCTCTACATGGACGATCCCGGATCAAGGTCGCCATACAAATATATAATGGACCGCAGCTATAGATAAACCACAAACAAAGTACCCACTTTGTTTGCTCTCTATGGACTATTTAAGATTACTAACTTTAGACTTAAATCCTCCTATGTATGACACTCATACACTAAGTCTGAAGGCACATAAGTAATATAGGATATTCAAGATAATTTATAATATGCGAAAATTAAACAAACACTTTGATAAATGAATAATGCATCATTTTATTCAAAACACATAAATCTGTTTACATTACATGTAGCTCTAGGGCATACATCCCAACACGATATGCCGGTATGCTATAGTAACGATAAAAGAATATTATCGTTCGTGATCGGTAAGTGTAAGAAAAACCAGATTACTGACCAGTATGGAGATCGATATGGATCATGCTGGTTCCAAAGAGCATGCAAAATAAGAAAGTTGGCGGTTATGAACGTCGATATGCTCTAGTCCGGTTCTAGTATTTGTACAAACTCTACACTAACCGGTATGTGGGGCCGGTATGAAGTAGCCCGTTTTTAGAGGCAATGCAAAACTACCCAAGGTAGAGTAGGGTCACTGGTATACCGGTCTTAGTGCCAAAATCTCAGGATTTGGAGGTTGAAAGCATTTTGTACATGACCCTAATGCATTTAAATGAATATGCATATGTCCTATGAGTTTAGAGATTTAAATTACCAACTCACTTACAAAGAGAGCCCTGAGCTAAGACCACACAAGAAACTTCAATAGGCGCTTGAGTCTTCACATCCATTATACTCTTTGCAACCAATATGATTTGATATCTTTTTGTAATGTCCGCTAATGCGTGTTGAAGTATTCCGTGTTGCATCATCAAAATCCATCTTGAGAATATGTCGCTAACAATCTTCCCATTTTTGATGATAGCAACTTTTAAAACTTGTGAGCTTGAAAGTTCCAAATTTGTTGAAGATTATGCCCCCCCCATATTAGCTCCCCCTAAACATGTTATTGTCTTCAATATCGCTCTATAAAACTTAGACAAACACATTAGTAGAAATTTACTCCCATAATATAAAGGTGGGGGTATACACAAGTTTTAATATCATTTAATAACATTCTCGACAATTTGGGGATTTTACGTCCGATTCGAATTCAATCCAATTAATTTCACAATCGACATTAAATCATATTCCCGAATGATTTCCAATGATCAAAAATAAAAAATCCCAAGACATAATAGGGCACTAAACTTTCGGCCAAGGTAACAATTTGGGGAAAAAATGATCCAATCACAATTTCTTGAAATTGACCCAATCAATCTTCAATTCAACATAAATTAAGCATACAAAATCATCCAATTTCATTTAAACATGCTCAAAATCAATTTACCCAAATTTTAACCCTAAACGTTTTTCATGCTTTTCCTTGCTCAAGATACCATTGTTGGTGATTCTAGGTCTCCAAGATCGAATTAAACAAGCACGAATCGTGTGAATACAACAACAGAAGTTGCGGAATACTTACATCGAGCGGTTGAGAGACGAAGGAAGCAACAAAAACGTTCACTGCCCTTCATGGACTGCTCACGGCAGTGCAGTGAATTTCTTCACTGGTTTCGGTTTTGATCATCAAAAATCAAGCTCCAAGCTTTGCGAAACGGTTCCCGGCTCATGGGTGGACTTCTCTATCACCTTCGCATTGATCCCGGAGTGTGCTAGCACTCTTGTTCTTGCCACAAAAACGCACTGCTTCCCCTTCACTGCTCACGTTTTGCCCAGCAGAAAACCAGTGAAGAAATGCGTGAGAGAGAGGAAGAAGGAGAAGAGAGAGAGGAGGGAAAATGTGTTATGCGTTTTGGTGAATACCAAAAGTGTATCTAATACACTTGAAATGAAATTCAAATTCATTTCCAACACATTTGGCTTTAATTGCCAACCACACACATCACTCATCACATCAAGTCACCTCAATCAAGTTGTCAAGTCACATCACTCAAAGTGACTAGTGATTTGACGCTTGATACGACTAGCGATTTGACGCTTGATTTGACTTGCGTGCCGCACTCGAATTCGAAATGCGAATGCGCTCGCAAATAATCTCGGGCTCAGATTCGCTAATTCTAAATTAACGAATTTTCCGTTGCGTCGTAATTAAATGATTACGCCTAGCGAAATCATTATTCACGTCGCTAACGAATTAATTCTAAATTAACTCGTTTGCCCGAATTAAAATCTAATTTTAATTCGGCGTCGAAATCCAATTTCGTTTAATATATCAAATATATTAATTTATCGATTAATTCTAAATTAATCGTTCTCTCTCTTTAATTGATATTTTATCCCAGATAAAATATCTCTGCAATTAATCCCAGATTAATTTTCTCTCTCATGTAATTAATCCCAGATTAATTAAAAGTGCGAGTCATACGTCATCGGTGAATCTTTGGGAAGCGACCCATGAGATCCCCTGATATGTTGGCAGTAAATTCGGTCGTCGGACTATCCGTACACGTAAGTACCGTCGTACTACGTTTATACCGAATTACAAGACAAGGTTGGCCTCTAGCAAAGCGCCATGCCTCCCCAATTCTCCGGAAATATCCTTACAGGAATAAAGGATCTATATCAAGCGTAGTATACCGTAGTATTGCGTATTTCTGTCCAGTATCAGATGATCACATGCGAGGCCTAGGGCTGGTACAGTGTCTGCCCCGTACGAAGCATATATCGGATTACGAGCAACTAGTCTCTTTAAAATCGGATAATCATGACCAAGTCATATTATCCCGATGGTTGCAACCTTATATAGAGAACCAGTTATGTATCCCTGCGCGATCATCAACTCCATATGACTGGAGTGACACTTCCATCTCGACATCACACCCAACACACTACGATTCTCGATATACCCAGAATTGGCGTACACAGAATCGGTTAAAGCCCTGGACGACCTCAACCAAAGTATATTGATTGTCGTATGCATTAGCGGTGCAAGTCTCAGGTTAAGACCAAATACACCTACCCTGATTTCGGACTTCCATAGACACATAGTCATACTACCAATGGAATTCCGATGGGGTCTTATCCAGAGCGAAGCTGTTTCCCGTACCATCGGTAAAACACAACCTCCTATTACACTTGCATGAGTATCCTATACCCAAATATACGAGAACTATGTCATTGTGCCCTCACAACGCGCACAAGTGTAATACTAGTCTTTTACGTATTTATCAATGTCCAATCTCGATAATACTCTGACTAGGGATATTTAATGATTTATCCTTCGTGGTTTGATACTGTCTCATATCATTCTCAATCCAGGAACAAATCACAGGGACCTCCTATCATTTATATATCTAGGTGATCTAATCACAAATGATAAGAGTGTAATTTCCTTTGTCACATAGTTAATTTGTACAACAACACCGTGATCTGTACAAATAGTGACGCTATGGGTCATAATTGTCCAACAATCTCCCACTTGGCCTATAGCCAGTCACTCGAGTGCTTGACACCCGAACTATGTACGGTTGTCTCAAATTACTGAGAAAAGGCTTTCGTCAGCGGATTTGCATGATTATCGTCTGATGCGATTTATTCGATCATCACATCGCCACGATGTATGATCCGAACGAATCAGATGAATATCGAAGTATGTATCTGGATCGTTGATGAGACCATTAATTCTTTAGCCTGTGCTCAAGCCTAGCTCAGTTGCTAACATAATTATATCTAATCTAATTATATTTATTATCGACCTAGAAGGTTTCTATTGCCGCCACAGCTGCAGCAATAACCCGTATTTGTTGTTTATTTGGTAACAGTATCTTGCTTGGAAGATTTCCAGCTCACTGTACCGTTATACAAACTGTATAGTACCGTTTGCGACTTTTAGTCGTTTTCAGGAAAGCCAAGCTTTCACCGATTATTTTATGGGAATGTCATTTCCAAGAAATGAAATATTATCATTATTATTCAGGACATTCACTGTCAGCGCGCTCCTACTAACTTCCTTATATACACAAGAATCATTTCGTTTTGAATTAAATCATAAACTATTATGATTACATCAAAACGATAATTCCAAGAACCTAATGCTTGCTTCAATCCAAACATGGATCGAATAACCTGCAAACATTGTTTGCTAGTTTTGGTACGACAAAACCGACAGGATGTTGTAAACATCCTCCAAAAGGTTTCCGTTAAGGAAAGTGGTTTTGCCATTCTGCTGCCATATTTCATAAATGAAACATGCAGCGTCAGCAAGCACTATCCAAATGGATTTACCATGGCAACAGTTAAAAGGTTTCGTCGTAATCAACACAATGTTGATAACTCTACTTTTTCGCTACAAGTCTAGCTCTGTACGTTGGTATGTTGCCTTCCATGTATGTCTTCCTTGAAGACTTATAAAGTACCAGTAGGCACAATGCCTTGCGGTACATCAACTAGTATCCAAACTTGTTAATATACATGGAATCCATTTTGGATTCATGACACTTTGTCATAATTAAGGAGTCGATACCTTGTATCACTTCCTCATACGTAGTCAGTTGTATTCCTCAATAAGATAGACATCTTTATGAGGTGAGATCAGAAACTCATACCCCAGGTTATTTTCTGATTCTCTCCGACATATGCGGTTCTTGTGTATTCGAAGATTATGGTAATAGTTTCATCCTAGATGAACTATTTGTGTTCCATTAAGGATTCGGTGCCTGAAACAGTATCACTCCAATTTTCATCGAGTTATACTATCCTCCCACTTACCACTGCATATCGGTATTCCTCTTAGGAAAACCACATGGTGAGCAACAATCTAATTGTTCTCTTATGAGTTGTATAAGTACAATACTTTGGTATCCCTAGGATAACCTACAATTGGCACAAAATTTGTCAAACAGATTTTAATGGAACCTTATTTTAAATAAGTTCTTGCACTGTTTATGCTTATTCGTTGAAGGAAATGGTAGCTCAGAGAGACTAATGATTAACCTTATCATGTCTAACAAAATTCGGTTACTCATTTCGGACACACCGTCACTGACGTGTTCCGATAGGAGTCCTCATTTGAAAGAATACTTTACTCTTTCAAGTATTTAAGAAACTTATCGCTTAAGTATTTTCCATTACGGTCTTTCCGTGACAATTTAATACTTTAGCCGATCTGTTCGTCTATTTCGTGTCGAAAATTTAAAAGTTTCCGATTTGTGTTCTTAAAAAGAAACACATAACCATAATGGGATGCCACATCCGTATAGGTCACGAAATATTCATATCCACATCTAGCCTAGCTAGACATGGTCCCATTTGCTTCACTATGAACAAGGGCTTTCAGATTAGTGGCATTTTCACTTTTACCAAGTAATTAGTGTTTTAGGCACTTTGCCCAATAAACTAGATTCGTAGACTTTATTTGAATAGAATCAAAACAGTCCGAGTATCCACTCTTCAAAAGTGTGGATATACGAGTCTTGTTTAATTGTGTCCCAGACAACAATGCCACAATATGTTTATTCTGATCAAATCAGTTCGAGCTATTTGTTTGTCATATATATTTCAGATTTTTATTTTTATTTATAATATAAATATTGTTATTCACATCTAATGTGTTTATCTCAATATCATATTTCTATAATAAAACACTTTAGTGTTCTAGAATATAAAGGTTCACCCGCAGCAGGTTAAACACTGATATAGAGATAATGTATCTAGTCAAACCAGTTACATTATAACAGTTTCCTAATCCTGCTCATAGCAGATTCTGAACATCAGTATATATTTATGTACCATACTAAGTATTTAAAATCCAATTTCAATACTAGTAGTGAACATAATCTTGACAAACATATTTGAAGTCAGAGCCTTGCTCGTTCTTCAATTCCTTTTTGGGATATGTCCTCGTATCTTCCTAGAAGACTATAATGATTTTGCCTTTGCCATTTTTCACACTTCAGAAGCCTTTGGCCAAGCCTTGGCATTCTGGAATAAAGTGCGCCTTACGCTACTTGCCTAATTGCAAAGTTTGACTTTTCTCCTTGAGAATAGTCATTAACCCTCCAAGAGTTAACTATTGCAATTTATTTACTTCTAAAATCTAAGTATAGATTTATGAAGATCCTTCAATTTCAATATCATACTTTAAGAATCTAATCCTTAGTTCTGATAAAGAAATTAAGGAGTCTATATGACAAGTATAATGGATTAAGCACTAAAGTTATCATTACATGAATATTCCAAATATCATGTTCCACTTATTTGCTTAACTCCAGACTTAGGCCTAATATGTTATTTTATCAAATAAAGTAACTTATTAGTTTCCAGGATCATCCTGAAAATTTATTCCCATTTGAAAATTAAACCATTTAAATACATTTTCCCTAGGATTATGTTTTAAATGTCAATCTTTCAATTTTATCTTGATTCTAATAGTCCAACTATTTAATCAACGATTTTGGTACTATTTATTATAATGATTATTATAGTCCAACTATACAATCAACTATAATTAAATTAATTAACCTCAATTACATTGATTACTATAGTCCAACTATAAAATCAACTATTAATTGAAATTAATTAATTCAAATATATTGATTACTAAGATTACTTCTTGTCCATCGACATCGATTACGAAGCTTTCTAAGGTCAATGGGTCTCGCTTAACTGGAATCATTAAGCTTGTTGTGCCAAAGCCAAAGCTTAGTTGATTCAGAGGAAAAAGGTTAGGGATTATATCGGATATATTGGCATATATTAAATATATGTTTCGGACTTGGATGTCCACCTACTGGATCTAGGAATTGGATGAGATCCAATTGATCTTAGAGATCTACCTAGTTAAATATCATACAGCTTGTTGGCCAAAGTTAAGGTTGTGTGTTATTTAACGGGATCCTAGCCCACTAGGAAACTAGGTTTCCCAAGTATCAACAGAGGGTTAGAGGCTCGCCGAAAAATAATGGGAGGCAAGTATTAAATTTGCAATTTTGTTTAGATACTTGCCAATACGCGCTCATTTCATTTTTCGTCATTATTTAAATATATATTAGTTGGACTAATATTTAATTGCTGTTTTAAATTAAACAGTTGGACTGTATTCAAACTACTTCAATTTATAGTTGATTATATAATTGGATTATAGTAATCAATATATTTGAATTTAACCAATAAAATTATAGTTAGACTATAGTAATCATTATATTCAATTGTACCTGAAATCGTTGATTAGATAGTTGGACTATTGGAATCAAGATAACTGAAAGATTAGCGTTTAAAACATAATCCTGGGTGAAAATATCTTTAAATGGCTTTAATTTTCAGAATGGGAATAAAACCTCAGGATAGTCCTGGGAACTGAGAAGTTATTCTATTTGATAGAGAAACATCTCGGGCCTGAGCCCGGAGTTGAGCGAATAGTAGAGCATGAGCTTTGGAAGACTCATGGTGATGAAAACTTTAGTGCTCAATCTGTTATGCTTGATGCAATGACACTTTAATTTTGTCGTCAGAACTAGTGATTAGATCCTTATACCATGATTTTGAAATTAAAGGATCTTCATAGATCTATTCTTAAATCTTAGAAGTACGAATTGCAAAAGAAGCTCTTTCGCTCGTGTATGTCAGAGGGTACATTTGTCGAGCACAAGGTGTCGCAGATGATTGCTGACATCGATCAGCTAGGTTAGCTGGGCATTATCTACATGGCCGAGACTACCAAAGATTTGATCTTATAATCTCTACACGAATGCTGGGGTAGGTTCATTATGAATCAAGAGTAAACTCTTAGAGAGTTGACGGCTATGCTTAAGAAAGCAGAGCCAGTGCTTCTAAAATGGGCATAGGCAAAATCATCACAGTCTTCTAGGAAGACAAAGGACATATCCCAAGATGTCTGCCTAAATTGTGGCAAACGGGGTCACTGGATGCGTGACTGCTGTATGGACAAGGCAGAGATGAAGGAAGTGAAGGCGGGGCAAGGCTCCGGCTTCAAGTATGTTTGTCATAAACATGTTCACTACTGGTTTCGAAATTGGATTTTTGATACTAAAGTGTGGTACATAAATATGTACTGATATGCAGAATCTACTGATGAGCAGGATGCTGACTTCAGTTGAGATCTATCTGCGAGTCGAAAATGGGACGAGAGTCGTTGTTTTAACCTTAGAATCCTAAGTTTAGGAACTACCCTTTTGGATATGTACTTAAATTAGAAAACTGTTATAATGTACCTAGTTTAACTAGAAACATTTTCTCTATATCTAAGTTTAACTCGTTGCGGGTATACCTTTATATTCTAGAACACTAAGTGTTTTATTTTATAAAGATGATATTGAGATAAACACATTAGATGTGAATAACAGTTATTATATTTTGAATATAAATAAATCTCAAACGTATGACATGACAAACAAATAGCTCAAACTAATTTAATCAGATGAGACTTATTTATGGCATTGTTGTCTGGGACACATTAACAAGACTCGTATATCCACACTTTCAAAAAGTGGGTACTAGGACATATTTGATTCTATTCAAATGATGTCTACGAAGTAGTTTATTAGGCAAAGTGCCTAAAACACCTTTTACTGGGTAAAAGTGCAAATGCCATCGATCTGTTAGCCCTCGTTCATAGTGATGTAAGTGGGCCCATATCTAGCAAGGCTAGAGGTGGATATGAATACTTCGTAACCTTTACGGATGTGGCATCGCGTTACGGTTATGTGTATCGTAATGAAACACAAGTCAGAAACTTTTAGAGTTTCAACTCGAAGTAGACAGACAGACCGGCTAAAGTATTAAACCGTCACGGTTAGACCATGGTGGAAAATACTTAAGTAATAAGTTTCTCGAATATTTAAAAGAGTATAGTATTCTTTCATAAAGGACTCCTCTCGGAACTGTTGGACAATTATGACCCATAGCGTCACTATTTGTACAGATCACGGTGTTGTTGTACAAATTAACTATGTAACAAAGGAATTGCACTCTTATCATTTGTGATTAGATCACCTAGATATAAAAATGATAGGAGGTCCCTGTGATTTGTTCCTGGATTGAGAATGATATGAGACAGTATCAATCCACGAAGGATAAATCATTAAATATCCCTAGTCAGAGTATTATCGAGATTGGACATCGATAAATACGTAAAAGACTAGTATTACACTTGTGCGCGTTGTGAGGGCACAACGACATAGTTCTCGTATATTTGGGTATAGGATACTCATGCAAGTGTAATAGGAGGTTGTTTTTTACCGATGGTACGGGAAACAGCTTCGCTCTGGATAAGAACCCATCGGAATTCCATTGGTAGTATGACTATGTGTCTATGGAAGTCCGAAATCAGGGTAGGTGTATTTGGTCTTAACCTGAGACTTGCACCGCTAATGCATACGACAATCAATATACTTTGGTTGAGGTCGTCCAGGGCTTTAACCGGTTCTGTGTACGCCAATTCTGGGTATATCGAGAATCGTAGTGTGTTGGGTGTGATGTCGAGATGGAAGTGTCACTTCAGTCATATGGAGTTGATGATCGCGCAGGGATACATAACTGGTTCTCTATATAAGGTTGAAACCATCGGGATAATATGACTTGGTCATGATTAATCTAGGCCTCGCATTTTAATTAATCTGGGATTAATTAGATGAGAGAGAAAATTAATCTGGGATTAATTGCGGAGATATTTTATCTGGGATAAAATATCAATAAAGAGAGAGAACGATTAATTTGGAATTAATCGATAAATTAATATATTTGATATATTAAACGAAATTGGATTTCGACGCATAATTAAAATTAGATTTTAATTCGGGCAAACGATTTAATTTAGAATTAATTCGTTAGCGACGTGAATAATGATTTCGCTAGGCGTAATCATTTAATTACGACGCAACGGAAAATTCGTTAATTTAGAATTAGCGAATCCGAGCCCGAGATTATTTGCGAGCGCATTCGCATTTCGAATTCGAGTGCGGCACGCAAGTCAAATCAAGCGTCAAATCGCTAGTCGCATCAAGCGTCAAATCACTAGTCACTTTGAGTGATGTAACTTGACAACTTGATTGAGGTGACTTGATGTGATGAGTGATGTGTGTGGTTGGTAATTAAAGCCAAATGTGTTGGAAATGAATTTGAATTTCATTTCAAGTGTATTAGATACACTTTTGGTATTCACCAAAACGCATAACACATTTTCCCTCCTCTCTCTCTTCTCCTTCTTCCTCTCTCTCACGCATTTCTTCACTGGTTTTCTGCTGGGCAAAACGTGAGCAGTGAAGGGGAAGCATTGGGTTTTTGTGGCAAGAACAAGAGTGCTAGCACACTCCGGGATCAATGCGAAGGTGATAGGGAAGTCCACCCATGAGCCGGGAACCGTTTCGCAAAGCTTGGAGCTTGATTTTTGATGATCAAAACCGAAACCAGTGAAGAAATTCACTGCACTGCCGTGAGCAGTCCATGAAGGGCAGTGAACATTTTTGCTGCTTCCTTCGTCTCTCAACCGCTCGATGTAAGTATTCCGCAACTTCCGTCGTTGTATTCACATGATTCATGCTTGTTTAATTCGATCTTGGAGACCTAGAATCACCAACAATGGTATCTTGAGCAAGGAAAAGCATGAAAAACGTTTAGGGTTAAAATTTGGGTAAATTGATTTTGAGCATGTTTAAATGAAATTGGATGATTTTGTATGCTTAATTTATGTTGAATTGAAGATTGATTGGGTCAATTTCAAGAAATTGTGATTGGATCATTTTTTCCCCAAATTGTTACCTTGGCCGAAAGTTTAGTGCCCTATTATGTCTTGGGATTTTTGATTTTTGATCATTGGATGTATTGGAAATCATTCGGGAATATGATTTAATGTCGATTGTGAAATTAATTGGATTGAATTCGAATCAGACGTAAAATCCCCAAATTGTCGAGAATGTTATAAAGCATGAAATTGGGTAAAATGAATTTGAGCATGCAATTATGAAATTGGATGATTAAGTATGCTTGAATGTGTTTTAATTGATGATTGATTGGATCAATTTGATTAAAAATTATTTGGAACAAATTTGCCCAATTTTTGGTGTTGGCCGAATGGTGCCCTAAATTTGATGTCTTGGAAATTTGATTTTTTGATTCATTAGATGAGTTAGAATCATGTTGGGTATATTGATGTAATGTTTAATTGGATTCAATTGGATTGGATTTGCAATTTGACAAATAAACCCTATTGCCGAGACACAAAGTGAGCATGTAAATGGGTTTGATTTATGTTAAATTGTGTTGGACATAATTTAATAATGATGAGCATGATTAATGTGCCTAATTTGTGTTTTGGAAATATTGACTTGGGTGATTAATTATGTTAATGCACTTTGATTAATTAAATTGTAAAATTGGATTTTAGTAATTTAGTTAATTGGGCCTTAAATTGGATTTGGGCTTATTGTGTTGTAATTCGGCTAATTGGGCTTGATTGTACCAATTTAGGTTTAGGCCAAATGGATTGGATCCAATTGGGCCCAAAACCGCCTCCATAAATCCCAAATGCGACTTAATGGACCTTTAAAGTTTAATTAGGCCTAATGGGCCTAAATTGATTTCTGGGCTTATGGGGTAACTCCCGGATTGGATTTTGGTTATTCGGTTTGACCCGAGTTGACCAAAAGTCCACGCCTCGAGAAATTAATTAAAAGCCCATTGGACGTTAATTAAATTAACGTTGGACGTTAATCGGGCTTTGAGACCCATAACGATTAAATTTGGAATTTAAATCGTAAAAGGTTTATTAATAAAGTGTAGTATTTAATTTGGAATTAAATAGTGAATTAGTATTAAATACATATTAAATTGGATTTAATGTTGTAGTTTAATTTAATTCAAGAATTCGTACTTTGAGTACTTATTCGCAAAACGAGTTTGACTCGAACAAAATCAAATCGTTGTTTGAACATTGGATGATCACTAATTATCAGATTAATTAATTGATTAGATTGATTGATAACATGCTTGTGTGAATACATGGTTGCGATGCATGAATAATGTATATCAAATGGATATTAGATGGGTGGGGCAATTTTAGAAATTGTGTAATAAATTTGATTTATTAATTGGACCTGCATGTCCAGCCTTATCACCTCCTTATTCTTTGTATTCTCTTCTCACATATTCCCCTCAATGTTAATGAGGTTTCTTTAGAAGTGTAGTGTAACGGGTATAAGTAATACATGTGCTAGCTGGAGAGAGAAAGAGAGAGATTTGATCTAGGATCAATGTGTAAAGTATCCATCCGCATATCATTATTATTTTTCATATGCGCTTTATTATGTGTTTAGAATGCATGTTTAAGGGTGTATGATGATGAGACCTTAACAAAGATAATAAATTGGTTGCCAATTTGCACGCGAAAAACCCTCAAATAATATTAAGCGTCTTTCCTTCCATTGAGTGATTCTCACTCAAGATCTAAGACGACATTGGTTTGTTGGCCAAAGTCAAGGCCTTTGTCTGTCGAAGATGTGTTGGAATCACGAAGGCTTTGTTCCATATCAGTGTCTTGTCCAAGTTGTGGTTTGTTGGCCAAAGTCAAGACCACTTCTTGTCCATCGACATTGATTACGAAGCTTTCCATGGAAAATGGGTCGCGCTTGACTGGGATCAGTAAGTTTGTTGTGCCAAAGCCAAGGCTTAGTTGATTCAGAGGAAAAATGTTAGGTAATACATTGGATGTATTGGCATATATAAGATATATGTTTAGGACTTGGATGTCCGCCTACTGGATCTAGGAATTGGATTGGATCCAATTGATCTTAGAGATCTACCTAGTTAATTATCATACAATTTGTTGGCCAAAGTCAAGATTGTGTGATATTTAACGGGATCCTAGGGCTTGTGCAGTGTGTGACAGTGACAACCCTATCAAAGTCATACATGCATTTTTACTTACCTGGTTCGTCGGCCATTGCTGGACTTACCTGTTGTTTCGCTACTTTTGCGAGATGCTTCGATCTCTGGGATTTATTCCCGAACTAAGTTGGCGAGGTGCTTCAACCACTGAGATTCATCCCCGAACCAAACTGGGTGTGAGATGCTTCGATCTCTAGGATTTATTCCTAAACTGATGACGAGGCGCTTCGACCTCTAGGATTCATTCCCAAACTAAGTTGAGTTGATGGCGAGGTGCTTCAACCACTGGGATTCATTCCCGAACCATACTGGGTGTGAGATGCTTCGATCTCTGGGATTCATTCCCGAACTGACGGTGATGTGCTTCGACATCTGGGATTCATTCTTGAACCATACTGGGTGTGAGATGCTCCGATCTTTGGGATGTTGGACAATTATGACCCATAGCAGCACATTTGTACAGAACATGGTGTTGTTGTACAAATAAACTATGTGACAAATGAAATTGCCTTTTATCATTTATAATTGGATTACCAGGATATATAAATGATAAAAGTCCATATGATTAGTACCAGATTAATAAGATATGAGACATTATTAATCCATGTAAGGTTTAATAATTAAATATCCCTAGTCGTAATATTATCAAGACTGGACATCGATAATGCGGAATAGACTAGTATTGCACTTGTGCGCATTATGGAGGCATAATGGCATAGTTCTCATATATTTGGGTATTAGATATTCATGCAAGTGTAATAGGAGGTTCTGTTTACCGATGGTACGGAAACAGCTTCGCTCTGGATAGACCCCTCGGAAACCCATTGGTAGTATGACTATGTGTCTATGGGAATCCGAATCAGGGTAGGTGTATTTGGTCTTAACTTGAGACTTGCATCGCTAATACTTGCGACAATCGGTATACTTTGGTTTTGGTCGTCCGGGGCTTTAACAGGTTCTGTGTACACCTCTTCTGGGTATACTGAGAATCGTAATGTATTGGGTGTGATGTCAAGATGGAAGTATCACTTCAGTCATATGGAGATGATGATCACGCAAGATACGGAACTGGTACTCTTGTATAATGCAGCTATCGGGATAATATGACAAGGTCATGATTATCCGATTATAGAGACTAGTTACCAGAGATCCGATATATGCTTCGTACGGGGGCATACACAATTCCAGCCCCAGGCCTAGCATGTGACTTTTGATACTGGATCGTAATACGCAATACTACGTATACTACACCTGATAAAGATTATGTATATTCCACGTCGAATATATTTCTGGAGAGTTGGGTAGGAACGGTGCTTTGCTAGAAGCCAACTATGTCTTGTAAATCGGTAAGAACGTAGTACTAGGTACACACGTATTCGGATAGTCCGATGACCGTATTTACTGCCAACATATCCAGTGATCTCTTGGGTCGCCTCTCAAAGATTCACCGATGATGTTTTACTCGAACAACAATTAATCTTGGATTAATTATGAGAGAGAAAAATTAATCTGGGATTAATCACGACAATAATTAATCTGGGAATTAATTATAAGAGAAAGAATTAATCTGGGATTAATTGCGTCGAGAATTTATCTGGGATTAAATTCGTCGAGAAGAGAGAACGCGATTAATTTAGAATTAATCGGTAAAGTAAATTTAATAGTGAAATTATATTTTACTATTTAATTTATTTAATTGGGCTAAAATAATATATTAGATATATTAATTAAAATCAGATTTCAAAGCGGAATTAAAATTGGATTTTAATTCGCGCGAAAGAATTAATTTAGAATTAATTCACAAGCGACTTTCGTAATAATTTTGCTAGGCATTATTATTTAATTAATTGGATTTAATTAAGTCGAAACGGTAAATTCATTTAATCTGGAACTAAACGAACCCGGGCCCGAGCGAAGTTGCGTGTTGGATTGTCCGACTTAAATTTGGATTTAAAGTGAGACCCACTAACTTACATCAATGTGTTTGACCATTGATGGAAGTTGTTAATTGGTTTAAAAGCTTTGATTGCTTGTATTTTACACAAACCAATTCCAACACTCCACTTGACTATTTAAACTTTGGTCAACTTTAAAAGTGGTAACTTGTTACTATTCACAGCATCTCTCTTCTCCATTTTTCTCTCCATTGCCGTGACCATGGAGCTCTCTCCTAGGAATTTTGTTGCAAAATTCTTGTTTGTTAGCACATTAAAGAGTCAAAGGAAGGTGATAGGGAGACTAATCCGAGAGTTTGGAACTCGATCTCAAGCTCCGAAGCTTCCAACACATCCAAAAGGAAGGAAAAGTTTTGAATTTTCTCTACCAAGTAAGGTGAGTTTTTCCGCAACTCTCTTTAATTCACACACACAAATCACTCTTAGAAGATCTTGGCATGTTCTAGGAACACTAACAATTGGTATCAGAGCCTCCTAAGTTTGATTTGGAATTCTAGGGTTTATAAACTTTAATTTGGGAATTTTGTGTTTGGAGCTTGATTTTCCTAAATTGATGATTTGGTTGAGCTTATATGATGTTGAATTGGATTTGTGCATTGTTGGATTTGTGAAATATTGATTAGATAAAAAATCCCCAAATCCTATGCTTGGCCGAATTTGATACCCTAAGAAAGCTCATGGGAATTTTGAAATTTGACATATTGGATGTGTTGTTGGCATGATAGAAATATTGAATGTTGATTTAAATTGGATTGAAATCAAATCGAATGATTTTTGTATGCCTTTGCCGTGAGTTTGATGCATGTTATTGAAGATTGATTTTGCTTCAATTTGTGTTGGACATGAATTGGAAATGTTGAGCATGATTAATTATATTATTTAGTGTTTTGGAAACATTAGTGTTTTGGAAACATTAGATTAATTAATTAATTATGGTAATTACACTTGAATTGAATTAATTTATAATTTGGAATAATGAGTTAATTTAATTTATTGTATTTGGGATTAATGGGCTTGGTTGTGCCATGTTTTGTTTATGATAATTGGTTGGATCCAATTGGGCCTAAAACCATTTCCATAAAGTCCAAATATGATAATTGGGCCTTTAAAAGTTTAATTGGGCCTAATAGGCCTAAATTGATTTATGGCATAGGGTGATTCCTAATTGGGCCTTGGCATCTTGGGTTTGACCCATAATTGCCAAAGCCCATGCCTTAAGAATTAATTGAAAGCCCATTGGACTTTAATTGAATAGTATTGGATGCTAATTGGGCCTTTTGAGATCCATAAAGATTGGATTTGGAATCCAAGTCTAAAAGGCACTATTGAAAGTGTAATTATTTAATTTGGAATTAAATATGAATTAGTATTGAATATAATTTAAATTGGATTTAAATTTGTAGTTCGATATAATTCAAGAATACGTACTTTGAGTTTTTATTCTTAAACGAGTTGGACTCGCACAAATTAAATCGTTGTTTGAACATTGGATGGTCACTAATCAAAGATTAATTAATTGGATTAGATTGATTGATAACATGATTTGTGTGAATACTTGGATGTATGTATGAATAATGTATATCGGATGGATATTAGAAGGGTGAGGGCAATTTTGGAAATTATTGTAATAAATTTAGAATTTATTAAATTGGACCTCCGTGTCCAGCCTATTACCTCTTTTCTCATTGTATTTATCTTCTCACATATTCCCCTTAATGTAAATGAGGTTTCTTTAGAAGTATTATGTAATTGGGTAGAAGTATGAATAATGCTAGCGAGAGAGAGGAAATAGAGAGATTTGTTCTAGGAACAAAATGTATTATATATCAATCCGCATATCATTATTAATTTTATCGTGCCTTATTATGCTTTTAGAATGTATGCTTAAGGGTGTATGATGAAACCTAATTAAAGATAATAAATTGGTTGCCAAATCGCGATAAAAATCCTCAACAAATATTAAGCGTTTTTCCTTCCATTGAGTGATTCTCTCTCAAGATCCAAGATTGGCATTGGTTTGTTGGCCAAAGTCAAGACATTTGTCCATAGCGGATGTGTTTGAATCATGAAGGCTTTGTTCCATATCGTACGTCTTGGGCAAGTTGTGATTTGTTGGCCAAAGTCAAAGTCACTTCTTGTTCATCGGCCTCGATTACGAAGCTTTCCCACTGTCAATGGGTCACGCTTAACTGGTTTCATTAAGCTTTTTGAGCCAAAGCCAAGTCTTAGTTGATTTAGAGGAAAAAGGTTAGGGAATATATCAGATTTATTGAATTTATTGGATATATGTTTCGGACTTGGATGTCCACCTACTGGATCTAGGAATTGGATGGGATCCAATTGATCTTAGAGATCTACCTAGTTAAGTTTCATACAATTTGTTGGCCAAAGTCAAGATTGTGTGGTATTTAACGGGATCCTAGCCCACTGAATGAAACTGTACCAATAATCTTCGAATAAACAAGAACCGCGTAGGTCGGAGAGAGTCCGAAAACAACCTGGGAGGTATGGGTTTCTAATATCACCTCATGTAGATATCAATCTTATTGAGGAACATAAACCGGCTACGTATGAGGAAGTGATACAAGGTATCGACTCATTTTATGGCAAAGTGCCATGAAGTCCGAAATGGATTCCATGTATACCAACTAAGTTTGAACACTGGTTGATGTACCAGAAGGCATTGTGCCTATTGGTACTAAATGGGTCTTCAAGGAATACATACATGGATGACAACATATAAATGTATACAACTAGGCTTATACAGAAAGGGTATCGTTAATGACATTGTGTCGATTACGACGAAACTTTTTCACATGTTACCATGATTAAATCCATTTGGATAATGCTTGCTAATACTGCATATTTCATTTATGAAATATGGCAAATGGACGTCAAAACTGCTTTCCTTAACAGAAACCTTTTGGAGGATGTTTACAACATCCTGACGGTTTTGTTGTGCCAAAATATGCAAACAAGGTTTGCAAGTTAAATCGATCCATTTATTGATTGAAGCAAGCGTTGTGTTCTTGGAACCAACATTTTGACGAGATCATAATGGTATATGATTTAATTCAAAACAAATATGATTCTTGTGTATATAAGAAGGTTAGTGGGAGAGCACTGACAATAAATGTCCTATAAGTTGATGATGTATTGCTTCTTAGCAATAACATTCCCATAATCTAATATGTGAAAGCTTGGCTTTCATTAAAATTCTCCATAGAATACTTGGGAGAATCAGGCTTTATTCTAGGAATAAAGATCTACTGGGAGAGATCTAGAAAGCTGCTGACACTCTCTTAATGTTCGTACGTCTTGTTAAGTACGTGACCTGGTGTCTCATATGCTTTGAGCATATGGAGTCATAATCAGGCCAATCCGGGTGATGGTCACTGGATTAATGTAAAGAACATCCATGAGTATCTTGGACGAACTAAAGATGCTTTATGTGAATATGGGGAAAGGAGAACTTGAGGTGACTAGGTTCACCGCTGCAAGTTTCCAAACTGATAAAGACGACTTTAAGTCGCAATAACGGTACATATTTAGTTTGAATATCGGAACAGTGAGCTGGAAATCTTCCAAGTAAGATACTGTTGCCGAATAAACAACATGAGTGGAACATTACTGCAGCTGAGGCAGCAAAAGAAGCATTTTGGATCTATATAATCCTAATTGGATTAGGAGTAGTTCTGTTAGCAGCTGAGATAGGCTACATCACAGGCTAAGGAACCACAATCTCATCAATGATCCAAGTATATACTTTGACTATTTCATCTGATTCGTTGGATCATACATCGTGGCGATGTGATGATCGAATAAAATGCATCAGATGATAACATTGTAAATCCGCTGACGAAAGCTGTTTCTCAGCAAAAATTTGAGTGACCCGTACATAGTTCAAGTGTAGGAAACTTGAGTGATTGGCTATAGGCCAAGTGGGAGATTGTTGGACAATTATGACCCATAACATCACTATTTGTACAAAACATGGTGTTGTTGTACAAATAAACTATGTGACAAATGAAATTGCTCATTTATCATTTGTAATTGCATTACCGGGATATATAAATGATAAAATTCCATATGATTAGTACCAGATTAATAAGATGTGAGACAATATTAATCAATGTAAGGTTTAATCATTAAATATCCCTAGTCGTAGTATTATCGAGACTGGACATCGATAATGCGAAATAGACTAGTATTGCACTTGTGTGCATTATGGAGGCATAATGACATAGTTCTCATATATTTGGGTATTGGATATTCATGCAAGTATAATATGAGGTTCTGTTTACCGATGGTACGGAAATAGCTTCGCTCTGGATAGACCCATCAGAAACCCATTGGTAATATAACTATGTGTCTATGGGAATCCGAATCAGGGTAGGTGTATTTGGTCTTAACCTGAGACTTGCATCGCTAATACTTGCGACAATCGGTATACTTTGGTTTTGGTTGTCCGGGGCTTTAACAGGTTCTGTGTACGCCTCTTCTGGGTATACTGAGAATCGTAGTGTATTGGGTGTGATGTCAAGATGGAAATATCACTTCATTCATATGGAGATGATGATCACGCAAGATACAGAACTGGTACTCTTGTATAATGCATCTATCAGGATAATATGATAAGGTCATGATTATCCGATTATAC
The DNA here is from genome assembly GCA_019454045.1 of Zanthoxylum bungeanum. Taxonomy (NCBI): domain Eukaryota; kingdom Viridiplantae; phylum Streptophyta; class Magnoliopsida; order Sapindales; family Rutaceae; genus Zanthoxylum; species Zanthoxylum bungeanum. The sequence goes on from SKCR01000037.1 coordinate 40,013, forward strand.
AGACTAGTTACCAGAGATCCAATATATGCTTCGTACGGGGGCAGACACAGTTCCAGCCCCAGACCTAGCATGTGACTTTTGATACTGGATCGTAATACGCAATACTACGTATACTACGCCTGATAAAGATTATGTATATTCCCTATTGATATATTTCTGGAGAATTGGGTTGGCACGGTGCTTTGCTAGAAGCCAACCATGTCTTGTAAATCGGTAAGAATGTGGTACTAGGTAGGCATGTATTCAGATAGTCCGATGACCGTATTTACTGCCAACATATCCAAGGATCTCTTGGGTCGCCTCCCAAAGATTCACCGATGATGTTTGACTCGAACAATAATTAATCTGTGTTAATTATGAGAAAGAAAAATTAATCTGGGATTAATCACGACAATAATTAATCTAGGAATTAATTATCAGAGAATGAATTAATATGAGATTAATTACGTCGACAATTTATCTGGGATTAAATTCGTCGAGAAGAGAGAACGCGATTAATTTAGAATTAATCGGTAAAGTAAATTTAATAGTGAAATTATTTTACTATTTAATTTATTTAATTGGGCTAAAATAATATATTTGATATATTAATTGAAATTAGATTTCAAAGCGGAATTAAATTTTGATTTTAATTCGCGCGAAAGAATTAATTTAGAATTAATTCACAAGCGACTTTCGTAATAATTTTACTAGGCATTATTATTTAATTAAATTGGATTTAATTAAGTCGCAACGGCAAATTATTTTAATTTGGAATTAAACGAACCCGGGCCCGAGCGAAGTTGCGTGTTGGATTGTCCGACTTAAATTTGGAATTTAAAGTGTGACCCACCAACTTACATCAATGTGTTTGACCATTGATGGAATTTGTTAATTGGTTTAAAAGCTTGGATTGCTTGTATTTTACACAAACCAATTCCAACACTCCACTTGACTATTTAAACTTTGGTCAACTTTAAAAGTGGTAACTTATTACTATTCACAGCATCTCTCTTCTCCATTTTCCTCTCCATTGCCTTGACCATGAAGCTCTCTCCTAGGATTTTTTTTGCAAAATTCTTGTTTGCTAGCACATTAAAGAGTCAAAGGAAGGTGATAGGGAGACTAATCCGAGAATTTGGAACTCGATCTCAAACTCCGAAGCTTCCAACACATCCAAAAGGAAGGAAAAGTTTTGAATTTTCTCTACCAAGCAAGGTGAGTTTTTCCGTAACTCTTTTTAATTCACAAACACAAATCACTCTTAGAAGATCTTGGCATGTTCTAGGAACACTAACATGGGATTCATTCCTGAACCGACGGTGAGGCGCTTCGACCTATGCGATTCATTCCCGAACCATACTGGGTGTGAGATGCTTCGATCTCTGGGATTCATTCCCAAACTATTGATAATTTTGCCCTCGACCCTATGATTGCTTCCTGAACTGTCGAACTGATGGTGATGAGGCACTTCGACCCCTGATCCCTCCTCATTCTCGAGGCTCTTTGCTTGTCCTCATTCCCGAGTTTGTTCTCCATTCTCGGAGTTCCTCTCTATTCTTGGAGTTCTTTGTCCCCATTCCCGAGGTTGCTCTCCATTCTCGAAGTTCCTCTCCATTCCCGGAGTTCTTCGTCCCCATTCCCGAGGTTGCTCTCCATTCTCGGAGTTCCTCTCCATTCCCGGTGTTCTTCGTCCTCATTTCCGAGGTTGCTCTCCATTCCCGGAGTTCTTCGTCCCCATTCCCGAGGTTCCTCTCCATTCATGGAGTTCTTGTCCATTCTTGGAGTTGCTCGTCCTCGCCGCTTTTTCTTTTTCTTCAAAGCCTGCGAACACAAAAAAAAATTTATGTGTATGCGACATGTGTTTATGTATGCATGGATGCATTCCAGATTCAGATGGGGTTTCTCTGTCTTATTGGCTTGATTTCATCATTGGTTAGGCCTTCCTTGCGCTAGAGGGTTTTCTTCACCCATTTATGAATCCTCTCGGCCTTTGGTGCCCATTTGTTTATAAAAAGCTTTGGGTGCCCCTTGGCCTGCTTACAATTTCCTTCTGCCAATTCTCCTCCGGTGATTGCTCAGTTCCCTTTGGTCCCATGGCTCAAGATCTCGTTGTGTCCCTTATTCGCGGGGGGTGGTAGACTGGTCATCCCTAGACCTGGCTCAGCTTTTTTCTCTCTGCTACCTGCACCGGGTCAAGGTGGATTACGCCTTTTCAAAAGCAGCCTCATCCTTTTGGGACATTGAAAATCATGTCTTATGATTCCCAAATTTCGAAATATGCCCTCTCCTGAGGAGTTTGCTGCCATTCTCGACTTGTATTTTTCTCCTACTGTCCTTCCGGCGGTGTCGCATTTCCAATGTCTATACCCTCGGGAAGCCTCTGAAGCTTTCCTTGTTTTGCAGGTTTTTCTATCTTTTGCCTAAGCTGTCCTTTCAGATTTTCAACTTAGCGGATTGCTCTATCTTGCCTGAGTCACATTTTCAGGTTTTCAACTCAGCGAGCTAATTTTGTTTTGTTTTGTTTTTTTTTCCAGATCTGTCCTCATTCTCGAGGTTCTTTGCTCATCCTCATTCCCGAGGTTGTTCTCCATTCTTGGAGTTGCTCGTCCTCATTCCCAAGGTTCCTCTCATTCTTGGAGTTCTTCTGACTCTAATATTTCCCGATTAGCTGGGATTTATGCAATCTATGAACATCTTGAACATTGTTTCATAAAGGCATTTGCATTACTTCATAGTACATATATAGGAAATAATGAATTGCATTGCAAGGATACCTATGTCGCTAACTATTCCTTATGGATTTTACAATTAACCATTTTTCTTGCTCACTCATGCTCTATATTTTACTTGGGCTGTCCCTTGAGGATTATCAACCCAACGATCCTTTTTTTTTATGCAAAGTATTGTTTCAGCCTGTCCATGTTGATGGGCTCGGTGAACTCGTTCCCTTCCAAATCAGAAAGTCTCACTGCCCCATTCCCCATCACCTTCTTGACTAGGTAGGGCCCTTCCAAATTGGGCCTGAACTTTCCTCTTGGGTCCATTATCTGTGGCTTCGACTGCTTAAGCACTAAATCACCTTATGTGATCTTGGTGGGATACACCTTCTTGTTGAACGCCCGAGCCAACCTTTTTTGGTATAGCTGCATCTGGTGCAAGGCCTTTATCATTTTCTCATCTAGTAATACTAGTTGTTCGAACCTATGCGAGGCCCATTCCTGCTCAAGCAATCATTCCTCTGCTAGTACTCGCATTGACTGTATCTCTATTTCCACTGGTAACACTGCCTCCATCTTGTAAACCAAAGCATAGGGTGTGGCTCCCGTTGCCATTCTCACCGAAGTTTTATATCCCCATAGGGTATATGGTAGTTTGTCAGCCCAATCTTTATAACTTTCCTTCATCTTTGCTAGTATTTTCTTTACTGTTTCGTTGGCTGCCTCCACCACCCCATTAGCTTATGGCCTGTAAGGTGATGATTTGTGATGCCCTATTCCATGCGTCTGCAACATCGCCTTTGTTTCTCATTGAAATTGGACTCCATCGTCAGTCACTATGTGATGTGGCATTCCGTATCGACATACTATGTTACGGGCTAGGAACTTGGCCATCTGCTTTGCCGTAACATGACAGAACGACTCGGCTTCCACCCATTTCGAAAAATATTCTACCGCCACTACTAGCTCTCGATGATTTTGCCGCAAAATCATCACACTTGCTTCCCTTCACTGTCTCGGCTTTGTGCAGAAACCAGAAGAATTTTCAGCCCCTTGGGCGTGAAAATGAGAGGAGAGAGGATGAGAGAAAGTTGTGAGAGAGAGATGGAAAAAGTGTAATCATAATTGATTTCTAAAATCCATTTACCATATACCACTTTTGATTTACAAAAAGTCAAGCAATTAAATGCTTTCCATCAACTCCCATCAATCCATCAATCTATCAAATCAAGTGACAAGTTGTCACATCACTCAAAGTGACTAATGATTTGACGCTTGATGCGACTAGTGATTTGACGCTTGATTTGACTTGCGTGCCGCACTCGAATTCGAAATACGAATGCGCTCGCAAATAATCCCGTGCTCGGGTTCCCTAATTCCAAATTACGAATTTTCCATTGCGACGTAATTAATTGATTACGACTAGCAAAATCACTATTCACGTCGCTAACGAATTAATTCTAAATTAACTCGTTCGCAACATGAATAGTGAATAAAAAAATACCAAAAATTAGGGCACTCATGTATTCGGCCAACACAAGAAATTTGGGGAAAAATATTCCAAACAATTTTTCAACAAATTGATCCAATCAATCCTCAATTAAAACAAATTTAAGCATATTAGTTCATCCAATTTCATTATACATGCTCAAAATCAATTTTACCCAAATTTTAAGCCCTAAATCAATTTCATGCTCAACCTTGCTCAAGATACCATTGTTGGTGTTTACTAAGGTCCTAAGATCATAAACAAGCATGAAAAACATGTGCGAATACAACGAGGGAGTTGCGGAATACTCACATCGATCGGTTGAGTGACGCGGAGATTAATAAAAACTGAAAATCTGCTCACTGGTTGCTCAGTAGTTCACTGTCACAGCCCACCATTTTTGGCCTTTTGAGGTCTTCCTTGAAGCTCTAAGCTCCGTCAAAAGATTCTCAGATCATAGGTGGACTTCCTTATCACCTTCGAATGTCTCTCGGAGTGCTAGCTCTCGATGATTTTGCCGTAAAATCCTCACACTTGCTTCCCTTCACTGTCTCGGCTTTGTGCAGAAACCAGAAGAATTTTCAGCCCATTGGGCATCAAAATTAGAGGAGAGAGGATGAGAGAAAGTTGTGAGAGAGAGATGGAAAAAGTGTAATCATAATTGATTTCTAAAATCCATTTACCATATACCACTTTTGATTTACAAAAAGTCAAGCAATTAAATGCTTTCCATCAACTCCCATCAATCCATCAATCCATCAATCCATCAAATCAAGTGACAAGTTGTCACATCACTCAAAGTGACTAATGATTTGACGCTTGATGCGACTAGCGATTTGACGCTTGATTTGACTTGCATGCCGCACTCGAATTCGAAATGCGAATGCGCTCGTAAATAATCCCGGGCTCGGGTTCGCTAATTCCAAATTAACGAATTTTTCGCTGCGACGTAATTAATTGATTACACCTAGCGAAATCACTATTCACGTCGCTAACGAATTAATTCTAAATTAACTCGTTCGCCCGAATTAAAATCTAATTTTAATTCCGCGTTGAAATCTAATTTCGTTTAATATATCGAATATATTAATTTAACCGATTAATTCCAAATTAATCGTTATCTCTCTTTAAATGATATTTTATCCCAGATAAAATATCTCTGCAATTAATCCCAGATTAATTTTGCTCTCTCTTCTAATTAATCCCAGATTAATAAAAGTGCGAGTCATACGTCATCGGTGAATCTTCGGGAAGCGACCCATGAGATCCCTGGATATGTTGGCAGTAAATTCGGTCGTCGGACTATCCGAACACGTAAGTACCTCGTACTACGTTTATATCGATTTACAAGACAAGGTTGGCTTCTAGCAAAGCACCATGCCTACCCAATTCTCCAGAAATATCCTTACAGGAATAAAAGATCTATATCAGGCATAGCATACATAGTATTGTCTACATCGATCCAGTATCAGATGATCACGTGCTAGGCCTGGGGCTGGACTTGTGTCTGCCCCGTACGAAGCACATGTCGGATGTCTGGTAACTGGTCTCTATAATCGGATAAACCTGACCTTGTCATTTTATCCCGATGACTGCAGTACTTAAGAGAACCAATATTGTATCCTACGCGACCATCATCTCCACTATGACTGGAGTGATTCTTCCGTCTTGACATCCCACCCAACACACTACAATTCTCAATATACCCAGCATAGACGTACACAGAACCTGTTCAAGCCCTGGACGACCGCAACCAAAGTATATCGATTGTCGAAAGTATTAGCGGTGCAAGTCTCAGGTTAAGACCAAATACACCTACCCTGATTTCAGACTTCCATAGACACATAGTCATACTACCAATGGAATTCCGAGGGGGTCTATCCAGAGCGAAGCTGTTTCCTGTACCATCGGTAAAACACAACCTCCTATTACACTTGCATGAGTATCTTATACCCAAACATATGAGAACTATGTCGTTGTGCCCTCACAACGCGCACAAGTGTAATACTAGTCTTTTACGTATTTATCGATGTCCAATCTCGATAATACTCTGACTAGGGATATTTAATGATTTATCCTTCGTGGACTGATACTGTCTCATATCATTCTCAATCCAGGAACAAATCATAGGGACCTCCTATCATTTATACATCTAGGTGATCTAATCACAAATGATAAGAGTGCAATCTCCTTTGTCACATAGTTAATTTGTACAACAACACCATGATCTGTACAAATAGTGATGCTATGGGTCATAATTGTCCAACAACATGAATGTGATTAACCTTGGAGGTCTACCTAATGAATTTATGAAGGCCAAGATCATCGATAGTGTGAGGCTGGAGTAAATGTCATGGGATTCAGTTCCCACTATGAAATTTTAATAGTCAAATTTCTATTTTTCCGTTAAAAGATATTACTGAATTATGTAAAGTAGCGTGATGACATTAATAGATTTAAAATTCCAATATCAATTGGTTTTTTTTTTATTTATTTTGAAATGAAAAATGTTCTGCCAGTGTTTAATTATTATCTTGTAGATGGCTGCCGCAAATCTATTAACTCGACTCTTGGATTCCAATAAACTGAAAGGAGCCGAGAACTATTTCAGATGGGAAATGAACATCCACATTGTCTTGGGGTTTGAAAAGTTGACCTATGTAACTATCAATTCACTACCTGTTGAAATCGATCCTGACTCCACTTCTGAAGAGCGAGAAGCTTTTGAAAAATGGAAGGATGATAACCATAGGGTGAAATCCTACATTTTAGGATCGATGATTCCAGATTTTCTTAGATAGTACATAGAGGTACCAGATGCTTGGAGAATTATGAGAACACTCAAGGAGTTGTTCGAGGTAAATCACGAAATCGAGATATATCAGAGGCTTAAGGAATTATTCCATGCTACAGTCATGGATGAAGGAGCTGTCAGCATTCATATTTTGAACATGATCGACTAGATCTGATATTTGAAAATGACAGTGAAAGAGTTCAATCAAAGTCCCAAGGATCACAAATCAAGCATAAAAACCGAGTATGAACACATCAAAGGAGTAAGGCGGAAACATAACTCACATTGAACGGTTTTGATGAATGAAGAACAAGGTGCGATTTTTTCCCCTCCAAGCTCACGGCAGTGGCTCCTCCTTGCAGTGGGCTGTGCGATTTTAGTCCTCTTTGAACCTCCAAGAATCGGCCATGCATGAACTCCATTGAAGCTCCAGCTTTGAGATTCCATGCTCACAAACTCACTTCCCTATCACCTTTGTATCACTCAAGGTGTGTGCTAGCACTTATCATCTTCCATTTTGCTTCTCAAATGCTCGGTGAAACCAGAGAAAATGAAGAAGAATCGGCAGTGATGCCGTGAAGAAGAAAAGGAGGGAGATGAGAGAAAACGTAAATGTTGCATGTAAGAGAGAGAAAAAGATTTTTAATATATATATTTTTTATTTCATTTACCAAGTAAAATAAATAAAACATATATATCTTATCTTTTTAATTCAAAAGTCAAAAGTTAAAAACAATAAAGCTTTTTCATCATTTCAACTTTTAACTTTAAGTCACATCACATCTATTCACTTTAATAAAGTGACATATTGTCAAGTCACATCACTCAAAGTGACAATTAATTTGACGATTGACGCGACTAGCGATTTGACGCTTGATGTGACTCGCGTGCCGCGCTCGAATTCGAAATGCGAATGCGCTCGCAATCACTCTCGGGCTCGGGTTCGCTAATTCCAAATTAACGAATTTTCCGTCGCGTCGTAATTAAGTGATTACGCCTAGCGAATTCACTATTCACGTCGCTAACGAATTAATTCTAAATTAACTCGTTCGCCCGAATTAAAATCTAATTTTAATTCCGCGTTGAAATCCAATTTCGATTAATATATCAAATATATTAATTTTATCGATTAATTCCAAATTAATCGTTCTCTCTCTTTAACGATATTTTATCCGAGATAAAATATCTCCGTAATTAATCCCAGATTATTTTCTCTCTCATCGAATTAATCCCAGATTAATTCTATCTCTCTCTTCTAATTAATCCCAGATTAATCAAAGTGCGAGTAATACGTCATCGGTGAATCTTCAGGAACCGACCCATGAGATCTCCGGATATGTTGGCAGTAAATACGATCGTCGGACTGTCCGAACACGTAAGTACCTCGTACTACGTTTATATCGACTTACAAGACAAGGTTAGCCTCTAGCAAAACGCCATGCCTACCCAATTCTCCAGAAATATTCTTACAGGAATATATAGATCTGTATCAAGCGTAGTATACCGTAGTATTGTGTATATCGGCCCAGTATCGGATAATCACGTGCTAGGGCTGGGGCTAGATAAGTGTCTGCCCCGTCCGAAGCACATGTCGGATGTCTGGTAACATAGTCTCTATAATCGGATATACATGACCTGGTCACAATATCCCGATTGGTTGCGCAACACTCAAGAGCACTAGTACCGTATCCTGCGTGACATCAACTCCAATATGACTGAAGTGACACTTCCGTCTTGACATCACACCCAATACACTACGACTCTCTGATAAACCCAGAAGTGGTGTACACAGAACCGGTTAAAGCCCTGTACCACCAAGACCAAAGTCTACCGATTATCGCAAGTATTAGCGATGCAAGTCTCAGGTTAAGACTATACACACCTACCTCGATTTCGGCCTCCCATAGACACATAGTCATAATACCAATGGGATTCCGAGGGGTCTATCCAGAGCGAAGCTGTTTCCCGTACCATCGGTGAAACACAACCTCCTATCGCACTTGCATAAGTATCCAATACTTATATATATGAGAACTATGCCATTGTGCCCTCACAACGTGCACAAGTGCAATACTAGCCTATTCCGCATTATCGATGTCCAGTCTCGATAATACTTCGGCTAGGGATATTTAATGATTAATCCTTCGGGGATTGATACTGTCTCATATCATCTCAATCCAGGAACTAATCATATGGACCTCTCTTCATTTATACATCTATGGTGATCTAATCACAAATGATGAGAGTGCAATTTCCTTGTCACATAGTTAATTTGTACAACAACACCGTGATCTGTACAAATAGTGACGCTATGGGTCATATTATCCAACAGACAGGGCATTGTGATTGATGAACGACTAGTATGTAATTTGATACTGTATTATTTGCCTGGTACTTACGCTGGCTTTGTGTTAAACTTCCATATGTATTCGATGCAAGCTAGCTATGAAGAACTTTATAACATATTACGCACAGCGGAGCATGACTTGAAGAAGGACAATACTAGTTTGTACCTCCATGGTGGAGTAAGCTCTTCAAAGACTTCTAAGAAGTCTAAGAAAATCAAAATGGGAAAGAAGAAGATTTCAAAGAAAAACTCCAAGAAATGCAAAACTGCACAACCGCATATAGCTCGTGATGAATGTCTACACTGTAAGAAGTCTGGACACTGGAAGAAGGACTATCCAGAAATGAAAAGAAAGGCAAGGCCTCAATACATTTTATATTTTTCCTATTATTGACATCTCATTAACCGTAGATTTAAATAGTGGATTGGTATTAGACACCGTCAGTCCTACTCATATTTGCAACTCCATGCAGGTCATGAGGGTTAAAAGAAGGTTGAGAAAAGGGGAGATCCATCTTAGAGTTAGAAATATCGAGGCATTAGATGTCAATGCCATAGAAACAGTTCTTCTAGATCTCCCTAATGGATATAAATTAGATTTGCATGACTGTTAGTATGTACCATACCTTATCAGAAAAATAATATCACTACCGATATTAGATAAAGAGGGATATAAAATGAACATTAATGATGAAACTTTATGTTTATATGATAAAGACAAAAATTTGATATGTAAATGTTCCTTATCTAACGATCACTATGTTTTGGAAACATATAAAGATGTCTTTAATGTAAAGGAAAATACAAGTAGAAGATCTGAATTAAATAATACTGAATTATGACATATGAGATTGGGCCACATATGTGTTAGACGTATATCAGAATTGGTAAAAGATGGTTTGATTAAAAATCTTACATTAGATCCTTATCCGATTTGTGAGTCATGTATCCAAGAGAAGATAACAAAGGCCCCATTTCTTGCTGTTGGACACCGTGTTGAAGATTTATTAGAGCTAATTCACAGTGATGTGTGTGGTTTATTAAATCATGCCATTCATGATGGTTCAACATACTTCGTGACTTTCACGGATGATAAGTCAATATATGGATATATCTATTTGATGAGACGTAAATGAGAAACATTTGATAAGTTCAAAATATTCTAAAATGAAGTAGAAAAACAAACCGTTAAATTCATCAAATGCCTTCGATCAGATCGGGGCGGTGAATACATGAGTGACGAATTCAGATGTTATTTAAAAGAGAATGGAATTCTCACCCAATATAGCCGTCCGGGAACACCTCAATACAATGGTTTGTTTGAGCGTAGAAATCATACTTTATTGGATATGGTGTGATCAATGATAAGCTATACAGATCTTCCACATTACCTTTGGGGTTACGTTTTACTTACTACTGCCCACATACTTAATGTGGTTCTATCAAAAGCTGTTTCTATGACCCTGTATCTAATATAGTTCGGTAGAAATCCAAGTCTTAAATATTTAAAGATTTGGGGTTGTCCTTTATACATTAGAGTTGCACATCGGTATAAACTAGCACCCATGAGGGATAAATATAGGTTTGTTGGATATCCTAAAAATTCTTTGGGATATCAATTCTATGATTCTGAGCAACGAAATATATTTGTTGTTCGCTTTGTCACTTTTCTTGAAAAGGAATTTTTGAGAAATAGTTCGAATTATGGAAAGATTGAACATGATGAGTTTGATCCCAACATTAAGGAAACAGGGATGGAACCAGAGATCTAATTAGGTGAAGGATCTACAACACAGGTTCTACATTAGTCGAATAAAATATTAAGGCCTTATAAGAAATTATTTTTAAAATCTGATACGAGCCTTGATGTTCTCCTCTTGGAGGAAACAGATCCGACTACGTATAAAGAAGCGATATTGGATATCGATTTAGGAAATGGTAGGAAGCCATGAAATCTGAAAATGGATTCTATGCATGACAATCAAGTCCGGGACTTAGATGAACTTCCTGAAGAAATTAAACCTATTAGTTGTAAATGGATTTATAAAAGGAAGCGGGGGTCTGATGGAAGGTGGAAGCCTGTAAGGCCTGACTGGTAGGGAAAGGTTGTACTCAACGTCCTGTGATTGATTATGAGGAAATGTTTTCACCAGTAGTCTTTCTAAAATCCATTAGGATTCTTTTAGCCATTGTTGCATATCACGACTATAAGATATGACAGATGGATGTGAAAACCGTTTTCCTAAATGGATTCCTTGAGAAGGATATCTATATGGAACAACCAGAGGGTTTCGCACCCAGTGAGACTTCAAACTTAGTTTGTAAGCTCCAGAAGTCTATTTATGGACTTAAACAGGCATCCCGAAGCTGGAATTGTCGTTTTGATGAGATAATTAGATTATCTGGATTCATCAAGAACGAGGAAGAACCATGTGCTTATAAGAAAGTGAGTAGGAGCATGATAGTTTTCCTAGTTTTATATGTAGATGATATCCTTATCATTGGAAATGATATAGGATTGAAGCAAAGTGTGAATGCCTACCTTTGCAAGAACTTCTCCTTGAAATACATGCGATGGAGATTCATATATACTAGGTATAAGGCTCTACCGGGATAGGGTTAGGAAGCTTATAGGGTTTTCGCAATTGACGTACATAGATAAAATATTAGAAAGGTACGATTTTACCAACTGCAAGGCAACAAATATACCTTTCTGGTACGACATACATCATTAGAAGAAAATGGCATCTAAGACTGAGGAAGAAAGAGTTAGAATGTCTAACTTAATATATGATTCTTGTATTGGAAGCATTATTTATGCTTTGCTATGTACGAGACCTGACATCAATTTCAGCGTCAATGTGACTGGCCGATATCAATCTGATCCGGATAATGATCATTGGACAACTGTGAAACATATCTTGAAATATCTTAAGGGTACTAAGGATACGTTTCTCAAATATGGAAAAGATGAGCTACAAGTTAAGGGTTATACAGACTCCAACTTCGAGAGAGATCCAAATGATAGAAAGTCAACATCCGGATACATATTTACCCTTAATAGCGGTGCAGTCAGTTGGCGATGTTCAAAGAAAGGCTCAAAAACTGATTCCACTACTGGGGCGAAATTTATAGCGGCTTCAGAAGCCGCTAAAGAAGCTGTTTGGATTAGAAATTTTATCACAAAACTTGGCATTGTGCCTAGTATTGCTAATTCGATCCCACTGTACTGTGATAATAGTGGAGCCATTGCGCATGGTAAGGAGCCGATGGCGCATTCCAAGTCTAAATACGTAGAAAGGAAATATCGTGTGATTAGAGAGAATATTGAACAAAAAGATATAGTGGTCATGTAGGTTCAAGGAATAGACAACATAGCAAACCCGCTTACTAATTCCTTACCACCGAAGTTATTATACAAACTTGTGGAGGAGATGAGCCAGCGGTACCATATGGATTTGTACTAAGCAAGTGGGAGTTTATTGGAGTTGGTGTTGTTGGGGTTTTTAACGGTATTACCGGGTAATGCAGCGGAACACAAAAAATCAATTTTTTCCGTTTTCAATAATTTTTCTTGGGTAATTTTAGTGAATACTCAAAAATTCAGTTTTTATCCAAAATCCAGAATTTTTTCAAATTACCGATAGACCCGCAAAGGTTTGCATTTTGATCATTTTAGAGACAAATTTAGGTGATTTCCAATCACTAACAAAATAGTTTATACATGTTATATACATCAAAATACAACTCACATTAAAAATCCCCAATTTCCTTGAAATTACTGAGAGACCCCATTATTGTGCATTTTGATCATTTTAGTCCTAAATTGCCAAATATAAATTTAGGTGATTTCCAATCACTACCAAAATGATTCATACATCTCATATACTTCATATTACAACATATATATGAAAAGCCCAAATTTTAGTTTAGGTTATAACCCTAATTTTCAAATAAACCAAATTGACAAAGTTAACTAAAATTAATTCAATACTGTAGGAAATGACTTTCCTTAGCACGACAGAAGTTGCTTGTGGTGGCACCGGGTCCGGTATGGTGTTGGACAATTATGACCCATAACGTCACTATTTGTACAGATCATGGTGTTGTTGTACAAATTAATTATGTGACAAAGGAGATTGCACTCTTATCATTTGTGATTAGATCACCTAGATGTATAAATGATGAGAGGTCTCTGTGATTTGTTCCTGGATTGAGAATGATATGAGACAATATCAGTCCACGAAGGATAAATCATTAAACATCCATAGTCAGAGCATTATCGAGATTGGACATCGATGAATGCTTAAAAGACTAGTATTACACTTGTGCGCGTTGTGAGGGCACAACGACATAGTTCTCATATATTTGGGTATAGGACACTCATGCAAGTGTAATAGGAGGTTGTGTTTCACCGATGGTACGGGAAACAGCTTCGCTCTGGATAAGACCCCCTCAGAATTCCATTGGTAGTATGACTATGTGTCTATGGAAATCCGAAATCAGGGTAGGTGTATTTGGTCTTAACCTGAGACTTGCACCGCTAATACTTGCGACAATCAATATACTTTGGTTGAGGTCATCCAGGGCTTTAACCGGTTCTGTGTACGCCAATGCTGGGTATATTCAGAATCGTAGTGTGTTGGGTGTGATGTCAAAACGGAAGTGTCACTCCAGTCATATGGAGTTGATGATCGCGCAGGGATACATAACTGGTTCTCTAAATAAGGTTGCAACCGTCGGGATAATATGACTTGGTCATGATTATCCGATATTAAAGAGACTAGTTGCTCGTTATCCGATATATGCTTCATACGGGGCAGACACTGTACCAGCCCCAGGCCTCGCATGTGATCATCCGATACTGGACAGAAATACGCAATACTACGTATACTACGCCTGATAGAGATCCTTTATTCCTGTAAGGATATTTCTGGAGAATTGGGAAGGCATGACGCTTTGCTAGAGGTCAACCTTGTCTTGTAAATCGGTATAAACGTGGTACGAGGTACTTACGTGTTCGGATAGTCCGACGACCGAATTTACTGCCAACATATCCGGGGATCTCATGTGTCGCTTCCTAAAGATTCACCGATGACGTATGACTCGCACTTTTAATTAATCTGGGATTAATTAGATGAGAGAAAATTAATCTGGGATTAATTGCGGAGATATTTTATCTGGGATAAAATATCATTTAAAGAGAGATAACGATTAATTTGAAATTAATCGATAAATTAATATATTTGATTATTAAACGAAATTGGAGTTCGACGCGGAATTAAAATTAGATTTTAATTTGGGCGAGTGAATTAATTTAGAATTAATTCGTTAGCGACGTGAATAGTGACTTCGCTAGGCGTAATCATTTAATTACGACGCAACGGAAATTTCGTTAATTTGGAATTAGCGAACCCGAGCCCGAGATTATTTGCGAGCGCATTCGCATTTCGAATTCGAGTGCGGCACGTCAAATCAAGCGTCAAATCGCTAGTCACATCAAGCGTCAAATCATGTCACTTTGAGTGATGTGACAAGCGATTGATTGATTGATGTGATTGAGTGATGTGGTGGTTGTTGGCATTAAAAGTTTGACTTTTTAGTAGCCAAAATTTTGGTATATGATTTAATAAAATTAAATACAAAAATTAGGCAACACTTTTTACTCTTCTCTCTCTCCATTCTCCTTCTCTCTCACGCCCTTGGGGATGCTCAATTTCTTCTTCTGCACAGGCAGTGAACTGCCGAGTATTTGAAGAAATAAAGGGAAGCAAAATGGGATTTTATTGCCAAATCGAGAATGCTAGCACACTCCGGGATCAATGCGAAGGTGATAGGGAAGTCCACCCATGATCCGGGAACCATTCGACGAAGCTTGGAGCTTGACGAAGGACTAAAACCGAACCAAAACAGTGAGGAATTGCAGCCCACTGCCGAACCAGTGAAGAGGCAGAAAAAAGAATTTTTTTTGCCTCCGCGTCGCTCAACCGCTCGATGTAAGTATTCTGCGACTTCTCGAATGTATTCACTTATGTTTCATGCTTGATTTGTGATCCTTGGGACCCTTAGGATCTCCAACAATGGTATCAAGAGCTTGGTTAAAAGCATACAAAGTTCCCCAATATTTTGGTCATGGCCGAATGGATAAAGCCCTAAAATGTCTTGGGATTTTTGATTTTTAATCATTGGATGTGTTGGAAATCATTCGGGAATATGATTTAATGTCGTTTGTGGAATTAATTGGATTGAATTCGAATCGGACGTAAAATCCCCAAATTGCCGAGAATATTAGGAGCATGATTGGGTTTGATTTTTGATTAATTTGTGTTGGACACTAATTGATGTAGATAAGCATGATTAATTAGCCTAATTTGTGTTTTGGAAATAATGATTTGGGTGATTAATTATGTTAATGCACTTTGATTAATTAAATTGTAAAATTGGATTTTAGTAATTTAGTTAATTGGGCTAATTTTGGAAATTGGGCTTGAAATGTTGTAAATGGGCTTATTGGGCTTTGTTGTACAAAGTTGAGCTAAGGCAAATTGGATTGGATCCAATTGGGCCCAAAACCGCTTCCATAAAGCTCAAATGCGACAAATGGACCTTTAAAGTTTAATTGGGCCTAATGGGCCAAGATTGATTTCTAGGCTTATGGGGTAACTCCCGGATTGGATTTTGGTTATTCGGTTTGACCCGAGTTGACCAAAAGTCCACGCCTCGAGAAATTAATTAAAATCCCATTGGACTTTAATTAAATAGACGTTGGACGTTAATTGGGCTCTGAGACTCGTAACGATTAAATTTGGAATTTAAATCGTAAAGGTTCGTAAATAGAGTGTGATATTTAATTTGGAATTAAATAAGCGAATTAGAATTAAATGCATATTGAATTGGATTTAATGTTGTAGTTTAATTTAATTCGAGAATATGTACTTTGAGTACTTATTCGCAAAACGAGTTTGACTCGAGCAAAATCAAATCGTTGTTTGAACATTGGATGGTCACTAATTATCAGATTAATTAATTTGATTAGATTGATTGATAACATGCTTGTGTGAATACTTGGTTGCGATGCATGAATAATGTATATCAGATGGATATTAGATGGGTGGGACAATTTTAGAAATTGTAATAAATTTGATTTCTATATTGGACCTGCGAGTCCAGCCTTATCACCTCCTTATTCTTTGTATTCTCTTCTCACATATTCCCCTCAAAATGTAATGGTTTCTTTAGAAGTGTAGTGTAATGGGTAGAAGTAGACTTGTGCTAGCGGGAGAGAGAAAGAGAGAGATTTGATCTAGGATCAATGTGTAAAGTATCCATCCGCATATCATTATTACTTTTTCATATGCGCTTTATTATGTGTTTAGAATGCATGTTTAAGGGTGTATGATAATGAGACCATAACAAAGAAATAAATTGGTTTCCAATTTGCACTCGAAAAACCCTCGCAAAATATTAAGCGTTTTTCCTTCCATTGAGTGATTCTCACTCAAGATCCGAGACTGGCATTGGCTTGTTGGCCAAAGTCAAGGCCTTTGTCCATCGAGGATGTGTTTGAATCACGAGAGCTTTGTTACATGTCAGTGTCTTGTCCAAGTTGTGGTTTTTGGCCAAAGTCAAGACCACTTCTTGTCCATCGACATTGATTACGAAGCTTTCCATAGTCAATGGGTCGCGCTTGACTGGGATCACTAAGTTTGTTGTGCCAAAGCCAAGGCTTAGCTGATTCAGAGGAAAAAGGTTAGGTAATACATTGGATGTATTGGCATATATAAGATATATGTTTCGAACTTGGATATCCCCCTACTGGATTTAGGAATTGGATTAGATCCAATCGATCTTAGAGA
Organism: Zanthoxylum bungeanum; assembly: GCA_019454045.1. Lineage (NCBI taxonomy): Eukaryota > Viridiplantae > Streptophyta > Magnoliopsida > Sapindales > Rutaceae > Zanthoxylum > Zanthoxylum bungeanum. The sequence continues at coordinate 57,198 of SKCR01000037.1, forward strand.
TCTACCTAGTTAATTATCATACAATTTGTTGGCCAAAGTCAAGATTGTGTGATATTTAACGGGATCCTAGCCCACTAGGAAACACGGTTTCCCGAGTACTCGACAGAGGGTTGGAGGCTCGCCGAAAAATAGTGGGAGGCAAGAATTGAATTTGCAATATTCATTCAATTACTCGCCATACGCGCTCATTCAAATATCATTCGTCAAATAAATTAAATGTTAGTTGGACTAATATTTAAATTGTTGTTTTAATCAATAGTTGGACTATATTCAAACTATTCATTTATAGTTGATTTTATAATTGGATTATAGTAATCAAAATAATTGATTTTAATCTATTAAATTATAGTTGATTAAATGGTTGGACTATTGTAATCATTATAATAAATAGTACCAAAATCGTTGATTAAATAGTTGGACTATTAAAATCAAGATAAAATTGAAAGATTGACATTTAAAACATAATCCTAGGGAAACTGTATTTAAATGGATTAATTTTCAAATTGGAATAAATTTCAGGATGTTCCTGGAAACTAATAAGTTACTTTATTTGATAAAATAACATATTATGCCTAAGCTCGGAGTTAAGCAAATAGTAGAGCATAATCTTTGGAAGATTTATGTGATGATAACTTTAGTGCTTAATCCATTAAGCTTGTCATAGTAGACTCCTTAATTTCTGAATCAGAACTAAGGATTAGATCCTTAAAGTATGATAAAGAATTGAAGGATCTTCAAAATCTATACTGAGATTTAGAAGTACTAAAATTGTAATAAATAATCTTGGAGAGTTAATGACTATTCTCAAGGAGACAAAGTCAAAGTTTGCAATAAGGCAAGTAGCGCAAGGCGCACCTTACTTCGATATTCTAGAAACCCGAGGCTTGGCCAAAAGATACTGGAATATGAAAAAGGGCAAAGGCAAAATCGTTATAATCTTCTGGGAAGATAAATGACATATCCCAAAATGTCTGCTTAAATGTAGCAAACGGGATCGCGGAAGCGTGACTGCCGTTTGGACAAAGCAGACATGAAGGAATTGAAGAAGAGCAAGGCTCTGACTTCAAATATGTTTGTCAAGATTATGTTCACTACTAGTATTGAAATTGGATTTTAGATACTTAGTGTGATATAAATATATATTGATGTTCAGAATCTGTTTTGAACAGGATACTGACTTCAATAGAGATATATCTGCGAATTGAAAATGGGACGAAAGTCGCTGTTTTAACCACAGGTACCTAAGTTTAGGAACTACCTTCGGGTGTGTACTTAAATTAGGAAACTATTATAATGTTACTAGTTTGACTAGATACATTATTTCTATATCAGTGTTTAACCCACTGCGGGTGAACCTTTATATTCTAGAACACTAAAGTGTTTTATTATATAAAGATGATATTGAGATAAACACATTAGATGTGAATAACAGAATTTATATTTTGAATATAAATAAATCTCAAACGTATATAATGACAAACAAATAGCTCAAACTGATTTGATCAGATGAAACTAATTGTGGCATTGTTGTCAGGGACACAATCAAACAAGACTCGTATATCCGCACTTTTGAAGTGGGGGTACTAGGACTGATTTGATTCTAGTCAAATAAAGTCTACGAATCTAGTTTATTGGGCAATGTGCCTATAACACTATTTACGGATATGAAGCAAGTGGGCCCATGTCTAGCTAGGCTAGAGGTGGATATGAATATTTCGTGACCTTTACGGATGTGGCATCGCGTTATGGTTATGTGTTTCTTTTGAAGAACACAAATCAGAAACTTTTACAATTTCGACATGAAATAGATAAACAGATCGGCTAAAGTATTAAATCGTCACGGTAAGACCGTAATGGAAAATACTTAAGCAATAAGTTTCTAATATGCTTGAAAGAGTATAGTATTCTTTCAAAGAGGACTCCTCTCGGAACACGTCAGTTTGACGGTGTGTCCGAACGGATAAACCAAATTTTTTGTTGGACATGATAAGGTTAATCATGAGTCACTCTGAGCTACCATTTCCTTCAACGGATAAGCTTTGACAGTGCAGAACTTATTTAGAATAAGGTTCCATTAAAATCTATTTGACAGATATCATATTAGATATGAACAGGAAAGAAACCAGGTTTCTCATTCCTGATAATTTGGGTATGCAAGGCATATGTTTGGATGATACCAAACTAAAACCCAAATTGGATAAGTGCCATTGTAGGATATCCTAGGGATACCATAAGTATAGTACTTATACAACTCACAAGAGAACAATTAGATTGTTGCTCGCCATGCGGTTTTCCTAAGAGGAATACCGATATGCAGTGGTAAGTGGGGGGATAGAAAAACTCGATGAAAATCACAAGTAATACTGTTCAAGGCACCGATTCCTAATGGAACACAAATAGTTCATCAAGGATGAAACTATACCAGTAATCTTTAAATACACAAGAACCACGTAGGTCGGAGAGAATCAGAAAACAACCTGGGGTATTGGTTTCTGATATCACCTCGTAAAGATGTCAATCTTTTGAGGTATACCAACTGACTACGTATGAGGAAGTGATACAAGGTATCGACTCCCTATCATGGCAAAGTGTCATGAATCCGAAATGGATTCCATGTATATCAACAGGTTTGGATACTAGTTGATGTACCGCAAGGCATTGTGCCTATTGGTACTATTCAGTCTTCAAGGAAGACATACATGGATGGCAACATACCAACGTATAAAGCTAGGCTTTTAGCGGAAAGGTATCGTTATCAACATTATGTTGATTTCGTTTCAACCTTTTAACTGTTGCCACGGTAAATCCATTTGGATAATGCTTGCTCATGTTTTATGTATGAAATATGTCAGCTGAACGGGAAAATCGCTTTCCTGAAAAGGAAACCTTTTGGAGGATGTTTACAACATCCTGACGATTTTATCGTACCAAAACTAGCAAACAAGGTTTGCGGGTTATTCGATCCATGTTTGGATTGAAGCAAGCATAGGTTCTTGGAATTTTCGTTTTGATGTAATCATAATGGTGTATGATTTAATTCAAAACGAAAATGATTCTTGTGTATATAAGAGGGTTGGTGGGAGCGCACTGACAATGGCTGTCCTATAAATAATGATAATATGTCATTTCTTGGAAATGATATTCCCATAATAATAATCGGTGAAAGCGTGGCTTTCGATAAAACTCTCCGAGAAATCATACATTGAAAAATGTACGCTACCTGGTGTCTCATACGCTTTGAGCATATGGAGTCACAATCAGGCCAATCCAAGTGATAGTCACTGGATTGATGTTAAGAACATCCGTTAGTATCTTAGAGAACTAAGGATGCTGTCTTAATCTGTGGAGATGGAGAACTTGAAGTGACTGGGATCACTGTAACAAGTTTCCTAACCGATAAAGACAACTATTAGTCGCAAAAGGTACTATACAGTTTGAATAACAGTACAGTGAGCTGGAAATCTTCCAAGCAAGATACTGTTACCGAATAAACAACAAATGTGGGTTATTGCTGCAGCTGAAGCGGCAATAGAAGCCTTCTGGGTCGATAAATAAATCTAATTAGATTAGATATAGTTCTGTTAGCAGCTGAGCTAGGCGTCAGCACAGGCTAAAGAATTAATGGTCTCATCAATGATCCAGATACATACTTCGATATTCATCTGATCCGTTCGGATCATACATCATGGGGATGTGATGATCGAATAAATCGCATCAGATGATAATCATGCAAATCCACTGACGAAATCATTTCTCAGCAGTTTGAGCCAACAGTACATAGTTCGGGTGTCAGACACTCGAGTGACTGGCTATAGGCCAAGTGGGAGATTGTTGGACAATTATGACCCACAGCGTCACTATTTGTACAGATCATGGTGTTGTTGTACAAATTAACTATGTGACAAAGGAGATTGCACTCTTATCATTTGTGATTAGATCACCTAGATGTATAAATGATAGAAGGTCCCTATGATTTGTTCCTGGATTGCACTCTTTGGTGATTTCCAATCACTACCAAAATAGTTTATACATGTTATATACATCAAAATACAACTCACATTAAAAATCTCCAATTTCCTTGAAATTACTGAGAGACCCAATTGTTGTGCATTTTGATCATTTTAGTCCTAAATTACCAAATATAAATTTAGGTGATTTCCAATCACTACCAAAATGATTCATACATCTCATATACTTCATATTACAACATATATATGAAAAGCCCAAATTTTAGTTTAGGTTATAACCCTAATTTTCAAATTAACCAAATTAACAAAGTTAACTAAAATTAATTCAATACTGTAGGAAATGACTTTCCTTAGCACGACAGAAGTTGCTTGTGGTGGCACCGGGTCCGGTATGGTGTTGGACAATTATGACCCATAACGTCACTATTTGTACAGATCATGGTATTGTTGTATAAATTAACTATGTGACAAAGGAGATTGCACTCTTATCATTTGTGATTAGATCACCTAGATGTATAAATGATGAGAGGTCTCTGTGATTTGTTCTTGGATTGAGAATGATATGAGACAATATCAGTCCACGAAGGATAAATCATTAAACATCCCTAGTCAGAGCATTATCGAGATTGGACATCGATGAATGCGTAAAAGACTAGTATTACACTTGTGCGCGTTGTGAGGGCACAACGACATAGTTCTCATATATTTGGGTATAGGATACTCATGCAAGTGTAATAGGTGGTTGTGTTTCACCGATGGTACGGGAAACAGCTTCGCTCTGGATAAGACCCCCTCGGAATTCCATTGGTAGTATGACTATGTGTCTATGGAAATTCGAAATCAGGGTAGGTGTATTTGGTCTTAACCTGAGACTTGCACCGCTAATAATTGCGACAATCAATATACTTTGGTTGAGGTCGTCCAGGGCCTTAACCGGTTCTGTGTACGCCAATGCTGGGTATATTGAGAATCGTAGTGTGTTGGGTGTGATGTCAAGACGGAAGTGTCACTCCAGTCATATGGAGTTGATGATCGCGCATGGATACATAACTGGTTCTCTAAATAAGGTTGCAACCGTCGGGATAATATGACTTGGTCATGATTATCCGATATTAAAGAGACTAGTTGCTCGTTATCCGATATATGCTTCGTACGGGGCAGACACTGTACCAGCCCCAGGCCTCGCATGTGATCATCCGATACTGGACAGAAATACGCAATACTACGTATACTACGCCTGATAGAGATCCTTTATTCCTGTAAGGATATTTCTGGAGAATTGGGAAGGCATGGCGCTTTGCTAGAGGCCAACCTTGTCTTGGAAATCGGTATAAACGTAGTACGAGGTACTTACGTGTTCTTATAGTCCAACGACCGAATTTACTGCCAACATATCCGGGGATCTCATGGGTCACTTCCCAAAGATTCACCGATGACGTATGACTCGCACTTTTAATTAATCTGGGATTAATTAGATGAGAGAGAAAATTAATCTGGGATTAATTGCGGAGATATTTTATCTGGGATAAAATATCATTTAAAGAGAGATAACGATTAATTTGGAATTAATCGATAAATTAATATATTTGATATATTAAACGAAATTGGATTTCGACGCAGAATTAAAATTAGATTTTAATTCGGGTGAGCGAATTAATTTAGAATTAATTCGTTAGCGACTTGAATAGTGACTTCGCTAGGCGTAATCATTTAATTACGACGCAACGGAAAATTCATTAATTTGGAATTAGCGAACCCGATCCCGAGATTATTTGCGAGCGCATTCGCATTTCGAATTCGAGTGCGGCACGTCAAATCAAGCGTCAAATCGCTAGTCACATCAAGCGTCAAATCATGTCACTTTGATTGATGTGATTGAGTGATGTGGTGGTTGTTGGCATTAAAAGTTTGACTTTTTAGTAGCCAAAATTTTGGTATATGATTTAATAAAATCAAATACAAAAATTAGACAACACTTTTTACTCTTCTTTCTCTCCATTCTCCTTCTCTCTCACGCCCTTGGGGCTGCTCAATTTCTTCTTCTGCACAGGCAGTGAACTACCGAGTATTTGAAGAAATAAAGGGAAGCAAAGTGGGATTTTGTGGCAAAATCGAGAGTGCTAGTACACTCCGGGATCAATGCGAAGGTGATAGGGAAGTCCACCCATAAGCCGGGAACCATTCGACGAAGCTTGGAACTTGACGAAGGACTAAAACCGAGCCAAAAACAGTGAGGAATTGCAGCCCACTGCCGAACCAGTAAAGAGGCAGAAAACCAAATTTTTTGTTGCCTCCGCGTCGCTCAACCGCTCGATGTAAGTATTCCGCGACTTCTCGAATGTATTCACTTATGTTTCATGCTTGATTTGTGATCCTTGGGAACCTTAGAATCTCCAACATATCGATCTACAAAATTTTCTTTACCTTCTCCCTTTGTTGTAGTAGCCAAGATCAATCCTTTGGTGTCCAACACTTGGATCAACCACTCGATCTTCCGAACTATGACTCAAAACCAACAAATCGAAGTGTGGGCTTCACTCACAAAGATTAAACCTCTAAACTATTTAGAGATTTAAGATGTCACAATGGTGTTTGGCTTTAGGAATTTCACAATTCTTGTGAATGCTAGAACTCTCTCTATTTTCTCTCAAATGTTTTCTCACAACAATTGTATGAATGAATGCAAAATGTTAACCTTAGGAAGTGAGAGAAATGGTAGAGATTATATTCTTTTACACAAGCCAACTAACCTTGTCATTAAGCATCTAATGCTTTCTTGCAATGGCCAACACAAAAATGTGAATGCCATACCAAAGCATAGGAAATGTTAAGCTAAAGACAATGGATTTGTCATTAAGCATTCAATGCTTTCTTTCAATGGCAAACACATAAATGTGGAGGCCATACCAAAGCATAAAATGCATAGCTAATGACAAAACTATTAGGTGTATCCAAGCCACCTAATAGACATAATTGCTTGGATGACATGGTAAGCCATATGACTTTGTCTCCAATGGTAAATAAATTCAATATATTAATAATGATTTATTACCTTCAATCATGTTGTAGTAATTATCTCATAATTTTCACTAACTTGATTATCTGATAATTAGACTTGATTATCTCAGAATCAAAGAATTCTAGAAAACATTAAGTTAAACTAATTTAACATAGTTTTCATTTGTGACAATAAAATATTATTAATCTTATTAATAATATATAAATAAATATAATGTGAGCATATAATTAGACCAATCTAATTTATTAGGTTTGCTACAGCTAGCACGGGGACCCAATGGAACCTACGGTTCGAGCTCTAATAATTCCGAAATATAATTAAACGCTTTAATCAAATATTACGAATTATTAACTCTGATTATTCCACTAAAAACTCGAAGTTGAACTCTCGTTACCATAGATGGATTAAGTAAACCGAACATTTTCGGTGTCTATCGATATAGTCATTACATATGGATATAGCCCTTCACGAATATCTCATAAATAGAGCCAGGTCATAAGTCCGTTAAATCCCTCTAATATTTTGTCTTTAAGCACCCTTGATTCTATAATGAACAATTAATTCATAAGAATTATGAATATAAAATACTTTCTATTCGTAATAAAAGTTGAGCGCTCAAATTGTTCAAGTCCCGAATCAACTCTTAAAGAGATATTCATCTGCTTCTGTAAGAATGAGTGAATTCCATATCCATGGTGGAGTCAGCAATACAAGATTTCTTTAATGCTCCTCCATACTCTAGCCCCACCACCTAGGGTGAACACTTATCCAGATGTTGATTTCCTAGAATCGACATCCGTCTGAAAATCAGAGTCAGTATATCCTCTCAGAATCATATCCTGACTTGTATATACAAGCATATAATTTCTCGTTCTCTGAAGATACTTGAGAATATGTTTCACCGTTACCCATGATCTAATCTTGGGTTGGATTGAAACCTACTTACTACTCCCACTGCAAAACAGATGTCCGGTCTCGTGCATAACATATCATACATAAGACTTCCAACTGCTGAAGCATATGGTATATGTCTCATCCTCAACTGCTTGAGGTGTCTTAGGAGACTGTTCCTTAGACAAATGAATTCCATGCCGAAAGTAAATTACCTTTCTTGGAATTCTGCATACCAAATCGTACAAGAATCTTGTCGATATAGGTGCTTGAGACATTGCTAACAGTCGTTTCTTGCGATCCCGAATGATCTGGATCCCAAGTACATAACTTGCCTTTCCCAAATCTTTCATTTGGAATTGGTTAGCTAGCCAGATTTTCACGTCCGATAATATCTTTACATCATTCCCAATGAGTAAAATATCATCATCATAATATAACACAAGGAAAACCACATTCCCATCAATGATGCACTTGTAGACACAAGGCTCATCGATGTTCTGCTCAAAGTTATAAGACTTGATCGTAGTATCAAACCTTATGTTCCAAGATCTAGATACTTGCTTAAGTCCATAAATGGACCTTTGCAACTTGCAAACATTTTGCTATTGACCTTGGGTAATGAACCAATCTGGTTGTACCATATAGATACTCTCATCAAGATTACTATTCAAGAATGCAGTCTTGACATCCATTTGCAAAATCTCATAGTCATAATATGCGGCAATGGAAAGAAGAATCCTGATGGATTTAAGCATGGCTACTGGCGAGAAAGTTTCTTCATAGTCAACTCCCTCTTTTGGGTATAACCCTTTGCCACTAGCCTAGCCTTGAAAGTCTGTACTTTCCCATCTATTTATCTTTTTCTCTTGTAGATCCACTTGCAACCTATGGGTTTACTCCATTAGGTTGGTCTACAAGTTCCCAGACTGAGTTAGAGTACATAGACTCCATCTCGAGGTTCATGGCTTTGAGCCATTCCTCTTTATCAGTATCTTCCATTGCACTATGATAGGTCAATGGATCATCTATACCATCACAAGATGCAACAACTTGCACCTCACCATTTCCTAGATAGCGTTCAGGTTGTCTTACAACCCTCCCACTACGTCTAGGTGGTATGGTATCCTGATAAACTTGCATCTGACTTTCAGATGCAGAAGGTGTTATGTCTTTGTCAACATTTGACAATGGTGTACTGGTCGTACCAACAAGTAACTCCTCAAGTAACACTTTACTTCGAGGTTTGAACTCTCTCATATAGTCCTCCTCAAGAAATGTAGCATTTGTCGACACAAATACTTTATTATCTTCTGGACTATAAAAGAATCCACCCCTAGTTTCCTTAGGATAACCTACAAATAGGCACACCTGTGAATGTGGTTCCAACTTAGTAGTCTTGTTCTTTAGCACATGTTTCGGACACCCCCATATGCGAAAATGTCGCAAACTAGCTTTACGACCATTCCACAACTCTAAGGGAGTCTTAGAAACAGACCTAGAAGGAACTACATTCAGGATATACATTGCAGTTTGCAATGCATACCCCCAGAATGAACTAGGTATAGTGCTATAACTAAATATTGATCTTATCATGTCTAGTAGGGTTGATTTCTCCTTTCTGCAAGACCATTTTGTTGTGGTGTTCCAGGTGCTGTGAGTTGTGAAACAATTCCATGCTCAACTAAGAATTCCTCGAAATCTCTATCAAGGTATTCTCCTCTACGATCTGATCGTAGAATTTTGATGCTTTTACCTAACTGGTTCTCAACCTCAGCACGATACTCTTTGAACTTTTCAAATGTATCTGACTTGTGATGCATTAGGTAAACATACCCATATCTGGAATAATCGTCAATGAAAGTGAAGAAGTATTCAGAACCACCTCGGGCTTTTACATTCATCGGTCCGCAAACATCCGAATGTATTAGCTAAAGAGTTTCTTTGGCTCTTATCCCTTTTCCAGTAAAAAGTCTCTTTGTCATTTTGCCTTCTAGACAGGATTCGCAGACAGGTAAAATACCAAGTTTTAACTGATTTAAAACTCCGTTCTTAATTAGTTATCTATCCGGTCAAGGTTAATGTGACAAGTCTAAGGTGCCATAAATAGGTATCATCATGAGAAATCTTTTGCCGTTTAGTTTTAGATCTTTCAATCTTAAACATTTCAGTATTAAGCAGTGATTCATGCATTAACGGCCTTAATACATATAGATTATTTTCGGAGTTTCCCATGCATATATTTAATCCATCTCTACTAATAATAACTGACTTATTATTAATCGAAACAGAAAAAACCACATTCCATAAGTTTTGTTACATAAATCAAATTCCTGCGAAAACCAGGAATATATAGCACACCATTCAAACATAGATAACTTTTATTAAAATTCAAATTTGAAACTCCCACTGCTCTTGCTGAAACATCATATCCTGTCCCAACTCTCATGGTAAAGCTACCTTCAGTAAGGTTCCTCCATGAGTCAAGTAGCTGCAAAGAACACAAAACATGGTTAGTGGCACCAGAATCAACAATCCATATGGATTTATCATCCTCCACCAAAAGAGACTCAATGACAAGTAAATCATATTTACCTGTTATCTTCTTCTCTTTAAGCTCTGCAAGGTATTTTGGACAATTCCTTTTCCAATGCCCTTGTTGTTCACAATGGAAACATTTTCCTTTGGTATTGGTTCCATTGGTGCTTTTATTGTTCTTCTTTTTCATTGGTTTTGCCTTTGCCTTCCAATTGCCTTTCTTCTTCTTCTTTGCAGATTTAGAAAATTCGGCAACATTTGCCTCAACATTGGGCCTACGAGGACCGTTCATAAGGACTCGTAATTGGTGAGTTCATTCAGCAGTTCAGTCAATGTGAAAGTCAACTTATTAATAGAACAATTGCTCTTAAACTGTAGGAAACTCTTCGGAAGGGTTTCCATGATCATTGTCACCTGGCTTTGCATATTAATACATGCACCATGGGTTTCAGCCATATTAAGATGAGCCATCATCCTTAACACATGGTCTCGGACCGATGTGCCTTCCTTCATTCAAGCGGTCAATACAAAGGCAATTGCCTCATGTTGTTGCCGGTCTGAAGGTTGCCCAAACATGTTCTGTAATGACTGCATAATCATTGATGCTGTTGCCTTAGGCTCATGCTGTGCAGCAAGAACCTCAGACATGGATGCTATCAAATAGCTATGGGCTTTCTCATCAGCTTTAATCCAATTATTATAGGCATTACGTGCAGCTCTGCCAGCATTGGGTGCTGGCTCAGGAGGACATTCCTCATTAGGACAAATTAAGGTCTTCACAGACCAAGATAGCATTCATGTCACTTTTCCATTTAACATAATTATCCCGGTTAATTTTTCTTGTTGTTTGATAATGGAGATTATTGCAGATGCCATGGCTGAAAAATAATAAACGCGCATTCAATATTCATTCATCGCATATTAAAATTGTCAAACATTTAGGCATAAAATTAAACATGATGCATGATCAATGTATAATGAATTAGAAACCTAAAATAATTACTATGCCACAGTTATCTATCATCCCACAAATAAGTGTCGCCGTAGGGTAGGTCAAGTATTCGCATGATAGATTGAGACATTCTCAATTGATTAATATATCTGAAATAACTCTTATTCCTATATTAATCAACTACCATTATTTTGATCAAGGAAGCTTTGATTAACAACTTAATCATTCCTTTATGAGTGTGACCCATTATGTGAGTGTGACCCATTATTTCAGAACCCTTGGACTTAACTAGTGAAGTGCCGCCGTAGGGTAGGTCAAATCACCAGATACATCTAGAGTCCCTATCCTTTCGGAATCCAAACCTGATATTGACCCAAAAAGGACACCATCCGTAGGGGGACGAAAGCAAAGCCGTCTCGAGGCGCCTATTGAATCTCACGTTTTTGGATAACAATGGAGATCGTGGGATGTATTGTGGTATACCCCTCTCTCACTCACTATTTTGAAGTTTAAGGTTTCTATCTCACTAGTTTCTAATGTATTAAGATTATGCTCGGCTAAAACATATCTTTATTAATACTAGTGGATTATTAGTGATATAACCAATTTTAACACTTAAAATTTTATTCACTAATACTTATTAGTCTCTACTAATCATTAACTTAATTAAACTAATTTAATCAAGTTTGCTTAAGTGATCTAATTAATTTAACAATTAAAATATTAGTTCACTTATAGGTTTTAAAATTTAGAATTCAACTAATGGATTATATGTCATTAAACCATTTAATAGATAAAAATATGTTATTTACTCCAAAGGTACGTGGAAATTGTATCCCGAGTGCAAACCAAATTACCGTCCATTCGCGGAAGCGGCTATGGAATTTATATATGGGTTTCCATCCGATATACCAAAGAAAATAATGTCCATTTGTTCTTAAACTTGAATTCCTAATTTTAAACCTTTAAACCAATTAATCTTATTAATTCGTTTACATGCATCTTATATTCTAATTTAACTTTAAATTTACATAAAATCATATTTTTAACTTGAATATCATGCATGTCTACATGTTATGGCATGTGAAAATGCAAGAGTAGACACCCTAGGCTATATGACATGTTAATAAACAATTTAAAACATAATATATGTGCCCAGGTCTGGGCTGAAAACGTTCATGTAGCATTCTCTGGGCGTTCGAACGTTTTCCAGAGCAGTAGCAAAACGTTTGAGTTGCGTTTGACTAAAGTTCGAACGCAAGCAGTCTAGTGTCAAAACACTGGTACTTTATTTACTCCGTTCCGGAGTTTCGGACTCCGTTTTGGTCCCCGTTTTTTTCTACGGACTAGTAACGGAATGAAGTTCCATATACATATATAAATTGCATTAACCGGCTCTTATTTTTTTTAAAAAAAATACTAATCTAATTAGTACAATAAATTCAAGGCATCCATTGGTCTTCAAATCTTGCTCCATGGTATGTTGTTGAGTTCTTCGCGAATAGGTCGTAATGATTCCTTTGTGCATCAGGCTCCTCCAAGTTAAAAATTGAGTTCCAAAATGGACTTATTACAAAGGAAATGAACTTACAACACTTGAAAGAAATATGACCTTATGGTCTTACATTTCCAATACTAAAAATAAGAGCCGGAAAAATAACGATCAACGCAATACATTCATCACATGAATCAAAGTAAACATTCATCACATGAACATTAAAAACCATTCATCTCATGAATCTAATTGTGCCTACTCATCACAACATGCATATTAATATTTATATCTAATATAAATTATTAAAACTTAAACTTAAAAAGAGAAAAGGGTTAAGAAAAATTTTCAACCTTAAGCGCTATCATACCAATTGTAGGAAATGACTTTCCTTAGCGCGGCGGAAGTTGCTTGTGGTGGCACCGGGTCCGGTATGGATCTTTCAAATTTTCTTTGCATTCTCTCTTTGTTGTAGTAGCCAAGATCAATCCTTTGGTGTCCAACACTTGGATCAACCACTCGATCTTCCGAACTATGACTCGAAACCAACAAATCGAAGTGTGGGCTTCACTCACAAAGATTAAACCTCTAAACTATTTAGAGATTAAGATGTCACAATGGTGTTTGGCTTAGGAATTTCACAATTCTTGTGAATGCTAGAACTCTCTCTATTTTCTCTCAAATATTTTCTCACAACAATTGTGTGAATGAATGAAAATGTTAACCTTAGGAAGTGAGAGAAATTGTAGAGATTATATTCTCTTACACAAGCCAACTAACCTTGTCATTAAGCATCTAATGCTTTCTTGCAATGGCCAACACAAAATGTGAATGCCATACCAAAGCATAAGAAATGTTAAGCTAAAGACAATGGATTTGTCATTAAGCATTCATGCTTTCTTTCTTTCAATGGAAAACACATAAATGTGGAGGCCATACCAAAGCATAAAATGCATTAGCTAATGACAAAACTATTAGGTGTATCCAAGCCACCTAATAGACATAATTGCTTGGATGACATGGTAAGCCATATGGATTTGTCTCCAATGGTAAATAAAAATCAATATATTAATAATGATTTATTTACCTTCAATTATGTTGTAGTAATTATCTCATAATTATTACTAACTTGATTATCTCATAATCAAGACTTGATTATCTCATAATCAAAGAATTCTAGAAAACATTAAGTTAAACTAATTTAACATAGTTTTCATTTGTGACAATAAATATTATTAATCTATAAAAATATATAAATAAATATAATGTGAGCATATAATTAGACAATCTAATTATATTAGGTTTGCTACAGTTAATCGAGCTAGCACAGGGACCAAATGGACCTACGGTTCCGAGCTCCAATAATTCCGAAATATTAATTAAACTCTTTAATCAAATATTACGAATTATTAACTCTGCATTATTCCACTAAAAACTTGAAGTTGAACTCTCGTTACCGTAGATGGATTAAGTAAACCGAACATTTTCGGTGTCCATCGATATAGTCATTACATATGGATATATCCCTTCATGAATATCTCATAAATAGAGCCGGGTCATAGTCCGTTAAACCCCTCTAAATATTTTGTCTCTTAAGCACCATTGATTCATAATGAACAATTAATTCATAACAATTATGAATAAAAAATACTTTCTATTCGTAATAGAAAAGTTGAGCGCTCAAATTGTTCAAGTCCCGAATCAACTCTTAAAAGAGATATTCATCTGCTTCTCGTAAGATGAGTGAATTCCATATCTATGTAAAACTTTCCCAGCTACATACCAAACCATATCCCCAAAATACGTAGTTATTGGCCGGGAATGCAACACCAACCTCACCAAAGTAAATCAAAGGACATAGCCTGTCATGCAGGAGTTCATAATACACTCAAGATTAAGATCGAATCCATATATGACCATCTATTAGATAAAATGAATTTCTTTGGTTAACGGATATTAAAAGAAATTCGTATTTATCTGAGTCCAGTCCTATTTGATCTTATCATACAATGTGCCTCCATTCCCATGTCACTACATGAACGATCCCGGATCAAGATCGTCATACAAGTATAGAATGGACCGCAGCTATAGATAAACCACAAACAAAGTACCCTCCTTGTTCGCTCTCTATGGACTATTTTGATTACTAACTTTAGACTTAAATCCTCTTGTGCATCAAACATACACTAAGTCTAAAGGTATAAGAGTAATCAAGGTAAACAAGACAATTGGACAATATGCGATATAAATCAAACAACTTTGATAAAATGAATAATGCATTTATTATTATTATAAAAATCAATTCTGTTTACAATACATGAAGCTCTAGGACATAAATCCCAACAAATACAACAACTTTAATCTAATCTCTACAGCACCAAAACAAGTCTCATAACTTTGAAACAACCCAATAAAAAATCTAGATCATCAATGAGTGGCCTAACAACTCTATAATGACAACCAAGTCATGTAATGTCTAAAAGAGAGCTTATTACACTTAACAAGTTACTTTGATAACATATATGCTAACATCTTTCATTCAAGCTTCAACATCCTTATTACAAAACCAAGAGAGTAGAAAATAACCAAGCATCATATGTTATAGCTAAGAACCAGAAAAATATTTTTCTAGTTAAGGAAAAGTTCAAATTACTTACTAATCTTCAAGTTTCCTTTGAATTTCTTTATTGTTCTTTACTTTTTCTCTCAAATTTTCTTTTGTAATATTTGGAGGCTTAACACTTGTGTGAAGCAAATGAAAAAACAAAACCTTTTTATACTTCTAGGGTTGGCCGAAAATGGGCATAAAAGAAAATAGATATTTTTCAAACTTAATCAAATTAAAGAAGTCAAAATCAATTTGACAACATTTCTTTTGTTAGGAAACATAATCCCTAATATATTTACATGTTTGTCCTCTTAGGATCTAACCATACATGTATTACTAGTCCTAGATTTATTTACATGCTAATTGAAATAAATCTATATTAACCACAACACAATTGCATACCTTTAAACTTGTAGAGACCCTTAATCAAACTTAATTGATTGCTTAACTCAGTAAGAAAATGGTCTTATTTATAGGAGGGAAACCAAGTCAATATTAGCTCACATGCATGGATTACTATTAATCCTTGATTTACTATTTAATCACATGCATTGATTACTATGTAATCACATGTTTTGGATGCATAATGACTTTCTCTAACCCTTCCAAAAATATTACCATCATGGGTGTACCATATGTTCCCCACTTAACATTTTTACTAATTATTGTTACTTAACAACTCTTGTTGTTACTTAATAATTTGATTAAAAACTCTTGTTGTTACTTAATAATTTCGAACATGAAATTATTACTAATTGTTGTTATTTAACAACACCAAATAATGTTAATTAACAACACTTTCCAACATCTTTAAATGCAAAAGTCAAACATTTACACTTTAATCATTTCCAATTTAAATATCAACTTAATATTTTTATATTTCAATTACTTTAATTATTTAACAATTAAATAATTACTTAATATAAATATTTAAATATATGTATTATATTTACTTTAAATAATCAAAATACATATATTAATGATATATGTCAAATTTCATATTTGAAAATTAATTAACGTGTATTTATTAAAATCATATATTAAATACAAATAAACATTAATTAAGAAATGACCGAAAGGCCCATATGCATGTTGTATCTTTCGTTTAACCGTTTTAACGATTAATAAATAATCAATATTATTCATAAATATTGCCCTAGTGCTCTACGAGTATATTTCATTAGTGAGACTATCTAAGTTCAAACATATCTGTCACGAAATCTAATTTCGTGTCAATAATCTACCCACCCGTAAATTTATGACGACCACAGATAAACTCACTGAACCATACATGTCGAGGTCATTGCATATGTATAATCCCTCCGACACAGGTATCCAGATTATTCCAGAGATTATAGATATAAATGTCAAATCTCTATAGATATAATCCCGCTTATGTTTCTATTACCAATCTCTCTAAAACACTTAGAACTCACTTTTATAGTGTACCCACGAGCCCACAGATTTAATAGATTGCTAAATCATATATTGAATACCTATGCTCTGTACACAGAACTGAAATCATCATTTCTTTTTTTTGACCCACAGCTATCCTGAGGATCAGTCACACCCACACAAACAGGCAGAGGTCTGACCTAAATATATCGGTGACGTGACTGCCATCAAAGTGTGGAGGATATCTCTATATATCAACAGTGGTACTCAAGTCAAAGAATCACTATGCCACTCAACCCGAGAATATTCTTAACGTTGGTATATCAATCCATTAAAAAATATTTGGTGAGTCATTCAGTGTTTATCCGATATAAACACCTATATGTCTATATAAGTCTTTAAGACTCATGGTTCATTGAGCAACCATTGAAATCCTGTAACATCCCCGATCAGGAGATGCTACCGGCAGGGGATAGACCGTATTATCCCCATAAGCCTCTGACTTCCGATAACTGCTATTTTGATCTTATATATATATAACCATAGCCCAACTCATCGACCATGTATGCATAATGTTGGACAATTATGACCCATAACATCACTATTTTGTAAAGGACATGGTGTTCTTGTACAAAATTAACTATGTGACAAAGGAAATTGCTCTTTTATCATTTGTAATTTTATTACCTGGATATTTAAATGATAAAAGTCCATATGATTAGTACCAGATTAATAAGATATGAGACAATATTAATCCCCAAAAGATTTAATCATTAAATATCCCTAGTCGTAGTATTATCGAGACTGGACATCGATAATGCGGAATAGGCTAGTATCGTACTTTTGCGCGTTGTGGAAGCTTAATGACATAGTTCTCATATATTTAAGTATTGGATAATTATGTAAGTGTGATAGGAGGTTCTATTTACCGATGGTACGGAAATAGCTTCGCTCTGGATAGATCCCTCGGAATCCCATTGGTAGTATGACTATGTGTCTATGGGAATCCGAATCAGGGTAGGTGTATTTGGTCTTAACCTGAGACTTGCATCGCTAATACTTGCGACAATCAGTATACTTTGGTTTTGGTCGTCCAGAGCTTTAACAGGTTCTGTCTATGCCTCTTCTGGGTATACTGAGAACCGTAATGTATTGGGTGTGATGTCAAGATGGAAGTATCACTTCAGTCATATGGAGATAATGATCACGCAAGGATACATAACTGGTACTCTTAAGTAATGCAGTCATCAGGATAATATGACCAGGTCATGATTATCCGATTATAGAGACTAGTTGTCTGTGATCCGATATATGCTTCGTACGGGCAGACACAATTCCAGCCCCAGGCCTAGCATGTGACATCCGATACTGGATCGTAATACGCAATACACTGTATACTACGCCTGATAAAGATTATATATTCCTTTAAAGAATATTTCTGGAGGATTGGGTAGGCAAGATGCTTTGCTAGAAGCCAACCATGTCTTATAAATCGGTAAGAACGTGGTACCGAGTATGCACGTGTTTGGATAGTCCGATGACCAGATTTACTGCCAACATATCCAGGGATCTCTTGGGTCGCTTCCCAAAGATTCACCGATGACATTTGACTCGAACAGAATTAATCTGGGATTAATTATGAGAGAAAAAATTAATCTGGGATTAAATGGAAATAAATTAATCTGGGATTAATTACCAAAGAGAAAATTAATTTGAGATTAATTGCGTCAAGAATTAATCTGGGATTAATTCGACTAGAAGAGAGAACGCGATTAATTTGGAATTAATCAGAAAAATAAATTTAATAGTTAAATTAGATTTTTCTATTTAATTTATTTATTTGGGCTAAAATAATATATCGGATATATTAATTGAAATTGGATTTCAACACGGAATTAAAATTGGATTTTAATTCAAGCGGACGAATTAATTTGGAATTAATTCGCGAGCGACTTTCGTAATAATTTTGTGAGGCATTATTATTTAATTAAATTGGATTTAATTACGTCACAACGAAAAATTCATTTAATTCAGAATTAAACAAACCCGGGCCCGAGTGAAGTTGCGTGTTGGATTATCCGACTTAAATTTGGAATTTAAAGTGGAGCCCACCAACTTACATCAATGTGTTTGACTAGTGATGGAATTTGTAATTGGTTGAGTGAAAAGCTTGGATTGCTTTTAAAACACACAAACCGAATCCTACACACCAACTTTATATTTAAAAAGTAGTGTCAACTTTGGAAGTTACACTTACTATTCACTCTCTCCTCCAATTTCCTCTCTTTATCGTGACATGCTCTCTCCCTCCATGGATTTTTGTTGCAAAAATTCAAGCAATCTAGCACTTAAGGAGACAAATGAGGTGATATGGAAACTAATCCTAGAGTTTGGATTTCAATTTGAAGGCTTGAAGGTTCCATTACATCCTTGAAAGATTTTGAATCTCTACCAATCTTTGTGAGTATTTCCGCAACTCCTCTTTTATTCACACACGAATCACTCTTAGAGATCTTGTGTCATATTTTAGGAACACAAACAATGGTATCAGAGCCATCCTAAGTTTGATTTGAATATAGGGTTTATATACTTTAAATTTTGGGATTTTTGGCTTGGAGCTTGATTTGCCTAAATTAATGGTAGGGTTATGTTTATATGATGTTGAATTGGATCTGTGCATTGTTGGATTTGTGAAATATTGATTAGATCAAAAAAATCCCCAAATTCTAAGCATGGCCGAAAATAATCCCTAGGTTGCTCATGGTGATTTTTTGAAAATTAGACAATTGGATGTGTTGATGGCATGAAATGTATATTAGATGTTGATTTAATTGGATTGAAATTAAATTTCATGTTAATTTCTATGCCTTTGCCGTGAGCTATATAGCATGTTATAATGAATTGTTTTGCTTCAATTTGTGTTGGACATGAATTGGAATTAAAGAGCATGATTAATTCAATTAATTAAGTGTTTTGGGAACATTAGATTAGTTAATTAATTATGTTAATTACACTTGAATTGGATTAATATGTAATTTGGAATAATGTATTAATTTAATTGTTGTAATTGGGCTTAATGGTCTTGGTTGGGCCAAGTTTGGTTTTGGACAATTGGGTTGGATCCAATTGGGCCTAAAACCATTTTCATAAAGTCCAAATATGACAATTGGGCCTTTAATAATTTAATTGGGCCTAATGGGCCAAAATTGATTTTGGGCAAAGGGTTATTCCTAATTGGGTCTTGGCATTTTGGGTTTGATCCATAATGGCCAAAGCCCATACCTAAAGAATTAATTAAAAGCCCATTGAACTTTAATTAAATAATATTAGATACTAATTGGTCCTTTGAGACCCATGAAGATTGGATTTGGAATCCAAATCTAAAAGGCACTATTAAAAGTGTAATTATTTAATTTGGACTTAAGAATGAATTAGTATTGGATACAATTTAAATTGGATTTAAAATTGTAGTTTGATATAATTCAAGAATATGTACTTTGAGTATTTATTCTTAAACGAGTTGGACTCGCGCAAATCAAATCGTTGTTTGAACATTGGATGGTCATTAATTCAAAGATTAATTAATTGGATTAGATTGATTGAATAACATGCTTTATTTGAATACTTGGATGTATTGTGTGAATAATATATATCGGATGGATATTAGATGGGTGAGGGCAATTTTGGAAATTATTGTAATAAATTTAGAATTTATTAAAATGGACCTGCGTGTCCAGCCTATTATCTCTATTTTCTTTGTATTTCTCTTCTCACCAATTCCCCTCAATACAAATGAGGTTTCTTTGAGTATTATGTAATTGGGTGGAAGTAAGAATAGTGCTAGCGGGAGAGAGGAAAATGAGAGATTTGTTCTAGGAACAATTTGTTATATATCCATCCGCATATCGTTATTAATTTATTTGCCTTATTATGCTTTTAGAATGCATGCTTAATCGTGTATGATGAGACCTAATTAAAGATAATAAATTGGTTGCCAATTTACGCGAAAAACCCTCATCAAATATTAAGCGCTTTCCTTCCATTGAGTGGTTCTCTCTCAAGATCCAAGATTGGCATTGGTTTGTTGGCCAAAGTCAAGACCTTTGTCCATCACGGATGTGTTTGAATCGCGTAAGCTTTGTTCTATATCTTATGTTTTGGGCGGTTGTGACTTATTGGCCAAAGTCAAGGTCACTTCTTGTTCATTGACTTCGATTACGAAGCTTTCCCACTATCAATGGGTCACGCTTAAGTAGAATCATTAAGCTTGTTGAGCCAAAGCCAAGGCTTAGTTGATTTAGAGGAAAAGGTTAAGAACTATATTGGATATATTTACATATATTGGATATATGTTTCGGACTTGGAGGTCCACCTACTGGATCTAGGAATTGGATGAGATCCAATTGATCTTAGAGATCTACCTAGTTAAGTTTCATACAGCTTGTTGGCCAAAGTCAAGGTTGTGTGTTATTTAACGGGATTCTAGCCCACTAGGAAACTAGGTTTCCCGAGTACTCCACAGAGGGTTAGAGGCTCGCTGAAAAATAGTGGGAGGTAATAATTAAATTTGCAATTTCGTTTAGATACTTGCCAACACGCGCTCTTTTATTTTATTTATCGTTGTTATAAATATATTAGTTGGACTAATATTAAATATTGCTTTCTTTGAACAGTTAGAATGTACAACACATTACTCAACTTGCAGTTGGTTATATAGTTGGACTATAGTAACCATTACATTTTCAGTGTACCTAAAATCATTGACATGATAGTTAGACTATAACAATCAAGATGACTGAAAGATTAGCTTTAAAGGATATAATCCTAGGTGTAAAATGTCTTTACCGGCATAATTTTCCAAATTGGAAATGAATCTCAGAATAGTCTTGAGAGCCGAGAAGTTACTCTATTTGAAAGAGCGATCTCTCGGGCCTAAGCCCGAAGTTGAGCAAATAGTAGAGCATGAGTTTTGGAAGACTCATCGCGATGAAAAATTTAGTGCTCAATCCATCATGCTTGCCGCAATGACTCCTTAATTTCATCATCAGAACTAAGGATTAGATCCTTATACCATGATGTTGAAATTGAAGGATCTTTACAGATCTAACCTTAGATCTTAGAAGTATGAATTGCAAAAGAATCTCTTTCGCTCGAGTATGTCAGAGGGTACATTTTTCAAGCACTAGGTGTCGCAGATGATTCCTGACATCAAACAGCTAGGTTAACTGGGCATTACCTATGAGGTAACGACTTCCATAGATTTGATCTTACAGTCTCTGCCCGAATGCTGGGGCGGGTTCATTATAAACCAAGAGAAAACTCTTGGAAAGTTAATGGCTATGCTTAAGGAGGCAGAGCCAGAGCTTCCAAAAGGGCAAGAAGCACAAGGTGCATCTTACTTCGACATCCCAGAAGGCCAAGGCTTGGCCGAAGGCTTCTGGGGTGTGAAGAAAAAGGGCAAAGGCAAAATCGTCATAATCTTCTGGGAAGACAAATGACATATCCCAAGGTGTCTGCCTAAACTTTGTCAAACGGGGTCACTGAAAGTGTGACTGCCATATGGACAAGGCAGACATGAAAGAAGTGATGACAGGCAAGGCTCTGACTTCAAGTATGTTTGTTATAAACTTGTCCACTACTAGTTTTAAAATTGGATTTTTAATACTAGATGTGGTACATACATATGTACCGATGTGCGGGATCTGCTGATTAGCAAGAGACTTGCTTCAGATGAGATCGAACTGCGAGTTAGAAACGGGACGAGAGTCGCTGTTTTGGCTGTGGGAACCTAAGTTTTGGAACTGCCCTTTGGGCTTTTA